>CP125978.1:347150879-347280547 GCA_030063025.1 Avena longiglumis | reverse complement strand
TTATTTTCCTTTTTTTCTGTTTCTTTTATTCGATTTTGAATTATTCAAACAAATCAAACAGCCATTTGAATTTCAAATCTTTGCCAAACTTTTCAGTAAGTTTTAATATGTTTTAAACATGTATTTAAGGTCCTTTTTAGGAATAAATCCTTTATTTATTTAGGGTTTATATTTTATTTAAAAAGGGCACTTTACTTTATTAAATAAGTTTTTATTAATTTTTCAAACCCTTATTTGAAATCAAAATTTCACCAAACCATGAGTATATTTCAATACTGTTTATTAACATATTCTAAAGTCAAATTTAGAATATTTCTTTTATTCTTTTAGGGTCTTTTTTTTGTAAATAGATATTTTTCTTTATTTCAAAATAAGAATTAAAGTGTTTTAAAACTCTATTTGTATTCTAAATTTTACCAAAACTTTTTCAGTAGGTTTTATTTATACAAAAATAATTCACTTTGAATTATTATTTAAAAATACTTATATTAATTTGGGAAATGTCTTTACTTAAATAAAAAATGGATATTAATAAATCCTTATGATTTTATTTAAATAATCCTTTACTCTTTTTACTAAACAAAAATATTTTATTTTATTTGCTTGGCCAAGTTTTAATTTGCCTTTTTAAAATATTCCTTGTTTATTTATTTCTTCCTTTATCTTATAAAAATCCATATCTTTTTATTTAAAGATCCAAACTTGGTGATTCCAATTTGTAAAATATTATTTGATATTTATTTATCCTTTTAAATCTCTTTAGGATTAATTGCTCACAATTTGGTATGGATTTTAGATAGGTGCTTTATTAGCTTTGGAAATTAATTCCTTTTATCTTAATCTTCTTCCATTAGGGTTTTAGAGTTTTGGTTTATTTTCCAAGTGTTTAAATTTCAAGATGCATTTATGAAGAATGCATTTCACTTGATTTGTATTTAGTTGGATTCAAATCTTATTCAAAGTTTGTTCAAGATGGGTTTTGATGTTTCCAATTGGAATCAAAAAGTTTCTTTTTACCCTAAATGTCAACAATTATTTATTTTGTTTATTTATTTTTCACATTACAAAATTTAGAAAATTTTGGGATGTGACAAAAGTCCATGAGATGGAGATCACGACGAACCTCAGGATCCAGTCCCTTGCGGAACAGAGCTTGCTTATTAACATCAGTGGAAACCTCTTTAGTAGCATAGCATGCAAGACGATTGAAGTCTGTTTGGTAATCACACCTGGAACCGATTGCCTGCTTTAGCTTAAGGAACTCCTCCCTCTTTTGATCCATCAGACCCTTCGGGATATGATAAGCTCGGAAGGCTTCAGTGAACTCTTGCCATGTAACAACATGTTGAGCTTCTTGCAAAGCCAAGAAA
The DNA here is from genome assembly GCA_030063025.1 of Avena longiglumis. NCBI lineage: Eukaryota > Viridiplantae > Streptophyta > Magnoliopsida > Poales > Poaceae > Avena > Avena longiglumis. Next base: position 347,279,177 of record CP125978.1, on the reverse strand, counting down.
TTTTCCCACCAGGAGTTGGCTGCTCCCTCCAGATGATAGGTAGAAAAAGTCACCTAATCAGCTTGAGCAACATGACCAACACAGTTTGCGCTCCATGGTGCGGCCGATGATCCGCATCAAGTGGCTCAGTGGAATATCTAAAAACTGGCGGAGTGAGACGTGTGAAGTCCTTGATTCCAACTTGATTGTTCTGGCATTGAGCAGTGTTGCGCTCAATCCTTTCAAGGAGCCTCATGTTGTCAGCACGGTTGGTTTCGTACATGGCCATGAGTTGAACCATGGACGGTGGTGGAGAAGGTTGGAAGGCTCACCCTCATTTGCAGCACCTCATGAATGAGCACGGGTACGGGCACGAGAAGTGTCACCCATCCTGAAAGAACAAGGAAAAGGTTAGACAAGGGATTCAAAGAAGCAGGTCAGAAAGATGAACAAGGAGTACTTGATATAAAGGTATCATCTTATCAAGAATCATAGTACCAAAGCATACTAAAGTATACACTAACTAGCTGACTTACAAACCATGACAATGGAATGCTAAGATGGTACATACCAAGCAAAACTGAGATATCTTGGAACTCTGAGAATAGCAACCAAGTACGGAGTACTTTTATAAAAACAACCCCTAAACCACGATCCTAAAAGTTTTGAGATATGACGTAAGGAATGAAAACCTTTACAAACCAAGTAAGGTAAGAAAACTCCAGCATCAGAAACACACCAGAGAAGGAGTAAAAAGAATCCTAGTCAGAGTTTCTACAAATAGTTTTAACTTTCAAATAGTTTCTTCAACTTCTAGACTCAACATCGACCAGTAAAAGGGTTTCCTACAGGCAGTCCTGCTCTGATATTAAAACCTATAGCACCCCCGGGGTTAGGGTTAAACTAACCTCAGATCACCATCTAATATAAGTTCAACTCCCAAACACGGAAGATCACAATATGATTTGGTAACATTACATAAAACAGGGATTCAACAACATAAGTTTAAACTCTTAACAGAGTAAGATATTAGATTTGTTACAAACCAGAGGTCATAGACCCAACATTACATCACACAGTGAAAGCAAATTATGTTGTTCTACACAACAACTTAGCAAAAGGCCTAAGAGGCCATAAACAAAAGCGAAGTCCATCCCATAGTCCTCAGGCTGCTACCCGGGACCCCCAACTACTCGTCGATGTTAACGTAGAAGCCACCTTCAGTTGCAACAAGATCCTCTATAGAAAAACAAGAATGTCGCAAGGCTGAGTACGAGAATGTACTCCGCAAGACTTAGATAACCTAGTATCTACATGCTCTCGCTAGAAAGGCTTTCTCTGGATTTTCTTCTGCGAAAAGCAATCTTTGTTTGTAAACAAGAGAGATAAGAGGCTCGTCTACTCAGAATCTTTTAAAAGGGGTAAGATAGCGACTTCTTCATCTTGTTCATCACATCTCGGTAACCACCATCTTCATCAGAACATCCTATCTAGGATCACCCCCTCTACCCGGAGGAAGCATCCTTAAGCACACGTGGATCAACAAGTTTTATAGTGGTTAAAGTTATCTATGATCTTAAGTCCGGTCGCCAAGTCGTTCATAACCGTGAACACGGATTTTCGAAAAGATTTAACCCTGCAGGGGTGTACAACTTTACCCACACGCACCAACCGACTGTTAATGCCAAATTATTAGCCCTCTTTCTTGGAAGGCCGGCAGAGGTGGTTGACCACGACCTTTACCTTGCTTTCGCCGAGACCATGAGTCACGCAATAAGTATGATTCCTCCGTAACGGGTCAAATCCCGAAGCCGGTACTTAAAGATGTGAGGCGAGGTTGGTTTACCAGGGGCGCTATCTACCCCAAGCAACCCGGTCCACGCTTCCCTACCTATTATGAATGCACCAACTTCACCCGGCAAATCTTTTAAAGGATTTTCTATGCATATGTCAAAGGGAACGCCCGAACTATGTGACTCATGGAATCTACTAGGCAAGTTAGTCAGTCATGAGGTTGTCTAGGCCCCGTGTGGTTTCACGCTCGTCTTGGTTCCAAAGGTAAGAACTCAGTTCCTAGTGGTAGCGAGCATGGGACTACAAAAACCACACCCAAGGTGGCCTCCCATACAAGCCTTAGCATATTTATTTAACTCCATCGAGAATGTCACCAACTCCTACCTTTCTAGATTCTCCGGCACCTCTATTTTATCGTTCAGATAGATCAGACATTGATACTATGCATGGCTAAGTTGTCGATCTCAGAAGCTCTAGCAACGCTCAGATGCCAAACCTAGGTATGCTAGGAGCAGTGGATCAGGAGTATAAGGCTACAACAGGGAAACTATGCAGCAGATAGGTAACCCTAACTATTTACAAAAGACCACATTGGAATCGTGTGCATCATAGCGAGAAAGTAATATACTTTGTAAAAGTAGGTTCAGAATGAGAGTCTATGCTTGCCTTGTCCGTCAGTAGACATGTACAGATCTTCGGTGTTGTTGACTTCAACTTCGGGTTCGGATCCTATCACGAAGAACCAAATACCGGAAAGTGAGAAGCAACGTTCAATACATGTCATGTGCAATGCTCAATCAATATGGATGATATGACAAGTTAACTTGCGTTGAAATGAAACCCTAAGGCATGCTTGACAACTTAAATGGGGTTTCGAGGGGTGAAAACCCTAACTCGGGGAAACTCCGGAATCACCTATGAGGGGTTACTATGTTCTTATAATTAAACTTGTCATGTAAGTTGCTTAATAATGCATGATTATACATCTATTAGATAGCTCTCATTTTTCTGAACATTTTGATATATTATTTGTATTTTTCTAATTTAAAATGAATTAGTTATGAATTTCTCAACTTTTAATTCATTTTAAATTAATTCTGGGAATATTCAAATTATTTTTCTAACTTGGGCCCACATGTCATAGTTTTATTCATTTCTGAAAATATTTATTGAAATTGTTTAAATGCTGACAAGGGTGGCCCACAGATATTATTTATATTCCGAAATAATTATAAAACATTTAATAAAAAGAAAAAGGGAGTTACTGCGCCAGCATGACGTTATGCTGACGTCAGGGCTCTAATCCTAACTTTTCTCACCGAGGCTTTCCCAGCCCCAGTGACTGACGGAGGGGCCCCAGGGCCACCTCATCTAGCCACGTGACCAAGCACAGTCAGCCTGTTGGGCCACGTCGACGCCACCTACATGCCATGTTGGCTCGTCGGAGACGCGTCAACAGCGGTGGTTCGCATCACGGGGAAGAAGATGACGTCGAAGGGATACGGGCCTACTCCTAGGCCCCGGGTGGGCTGACCTGGGCCGCTACTAGGCTGCAGGAAAGGTTTTGAGAAGGAGAGAGAGAAACTGGGCTGGCCTGATTTGCTCTTTGGCTCTATTTTTTTAACAGAAGCTTTTCTTTTTTCTAGATTTTGATTTATGTTTGTAATTTCAAATTCAAACTGTTTTGAATCTTTTCAAAGTACCAGGAGCTTTCATAAAACATATAAACTATTGTGGGGCCCTCATAACCAACTGGGCTTCAAATTTTGATCCATTCCAAAATTCAAACACCATTTGAATATAGTTTCAAAGAGAGGGGAGATTTAGGGTTTTGAATTTGCATTTATTCAACACACTTGATCACATGCATTACTTGGATGATTTAAATAGATGCATGCCATGCTTGAGTACTGATTACATATATTACAAACATGGGCTGTTACAACAGTGCACGGGTCCGACAACTTGTCATATCCGGAAGGTTCGTCATCACGGCCGCGGTGCTGCCACGTTTGTGTTGGGCATCCTCCGTCGCGGAAGTTGCTTCCACGGTATCCTCCGTTGACGTGGTTGCTTTCATTGTGGCGTTCGGCGTAGCCAGCCGCAACCATATCGGGTCCGTCGTGATTGTCGTAGACACGCGATCTTCGCTTGCTACGGCGCTCGCGCCTGCGGCCGTATTCATCCTCCTCGCGCTCGGTGGAGGGAATCCTCGCCATCTTCCCACCTATTGGCGATGTCCATGAGGTGGTCGAGTGTCTTGGGCTTGATGCGCCCAAGTCCTTCCCATAAGTCCGGGCGCTTGACGCCATCCTTGAAGGCGTCGATCATTCTCTCCTTGGAGATGTGTGTCGTGGAGTTCTTGATGTTAGACCAGCGCAAGATGTGCGGCGAATGGATTCGCCCATTCGATGAGTGCATGCACGTATCTCCTCGATCGAGGTTGGCCTCTTCTGGTGCCCTTGAAGTTTCGGATGAACTGACGCCAACTCCTCGATTTGATTGAGCTTGAAGGCAATTTGAGGCAGTTATTTGCGCTTTGCCAATTGCGGTGAAGGAATTGTAGGGCGATGTTCTTGTTTCTGCCGTGCAGCTTGGCGACTGACGGTGGTCGCTGAGCCAGGATTTCGGGTCCCTGCGTCCCGTCGAACTTCGGAGTGTCTGAAGGAAGCTTGAAATTTCTTGGCATCGGCATTCACCGAACAGATCTGCTGAAGCATCGAGCTCCGCGGAGTTCTCCGTCGTCATCCTCTTCGGATTCGGTTGAGCACGCGTGTTTGGCGCGTGCTTTGTTGACCTTGCGCTGAGCAAGGTCGCCTCGAGCATCGTAGTCGCGGATGCGATGTCTCGGACTCTTGCATCGTTGAGGTAGATCGTGCTCGTCTTCCTCCTCGTCGGATCAGGGCGTGGGGCTGCGGTTGAATCTGACCGCAGCTTTCTTTTGCAGCTCCGCAGGAGCCTCATTGTGGAGCACAGTGTGGCATCCCGCAAAACCACTACTAGAAAATCGCGTTGTTTTTGTGCATTGCATCGTCATTACCGCATGCTCATGTCATCATGCCGCATTGCATTTGAGCATCGTCATCATCTTGCATTTGCTTGTATAAAACTATTTACAGAAAAACCTAATTTGTGTTTTCTAAAACGCCCCATCTTATTTCAACATAAAACCGGTCGCCGGAGTATTTTGTTTTGTCGGTTTGCGAAGCCTTATTTTAAACAAATAAGATATTGAATTATTTTTAGTGGGGGCGATCGAGCAGGATGACGACCACCCAGAAAATACAGCCCACCCCTTAATCCTAAAACTACCAACCTATCTACCCACCCCTCTGGCCACATCCCCCCACCCAATCCACACGCCACCTCCCTCTCCTCTACCAATCCTATGCCGCCACCTCCCTCTCCCTCCCTCACATGCACTCACGCACACACACACACACCACCCACTCCACCTTGCCCCACAGGTCCCACCACAGTCGGCCACAGCCCGCCCTGCCCAGATCCCCGTCCCTGGGTCCCACCCCCCACGCTCCTCCCCCCACGCGCCCATCTCCCTCCCCACCTTCTCCCTCCTCCACCCCTCTGGCTGGCCCAGTCCCCTCGGCCCCGGCCCTTGGCGGCCCGCGCTCCCAGCCTTGGGACCAACCCACCTCGCCGTCGCCGTTCTCCTCTCCCCCCTCTCTCGGCCGGACCGCCCTCCAGCCTGGCGCGCCTGACTCCGGCCGCTCTTCCCCACCTCGCCTCGCCGACGCCGTGGCCCCGCCCTCCTCCAGTGGCGCCTCCCACCATCTCCGCCTCGCGCCCTCGCCTCCGGCCGCTTGAGCCGCCCACCCGCGGCCCGGCGCGTCTCGCGCCGACCGCCTCCCGCCTCCGTCGCGAGCTCCGGCGGCCATCCGCCGCCCTCGGCCGGAGCACCCGTGCTCCCAGCCTGCACGAGCCCTCCCAGCGCCTCCTCCGTCGCCAGGCCCGTGCTCCACCTCCTCTCCGGCCGCTGGCCGCCGCCCGCCGCGACCACCCCACGCCGCCGCATCTCCCCCGTGGCCTCCTCCCGAGTCCTGCCCGGCGACGCGTCGGCCCTCCTCCGTTCGTTGCCCTCGCCCGCCTCTCCTCCTCCGCCCTCTGGGCCCCTCCCGGGCCGGCCGGCCCGTCCCGTCGCCCCGCCCGCTGCGACCTCAGGCCCCTTCCCCAACCTCGTCGCGGCCGCCCTCGGTCTCCCGGCGTCCTGGTGCCATGGTCGCGTCGCCTGCTGCGCCTTCGGCCGTGCGAGCCTGCAGGCGCCTCTTCCTGGCTCTGCCATGCGCTGGCCTCGACGTTCCCTTCAACCATGCCGCCGCTGCCAGTATCTCCGGTTAAGTGAGGCCTATGTGTTGCCTGTGAGTTCGGGAGTCCCCAATGTTGACGTGAAGACACAAGGTGCTGCTGCTACACCATCCAAGGCATTCGTGTTTGGCTAAACATCGTGACAATGGCCTTTTGGAGGACCCTGGCTCTGGTCGTGTCAAGTTTGTGTGTCTTTGTTGTTGCGATGCGGGAGTCACACTCCTAGTGAAAGGATCGACATTAGCCCGACCGCGATGGACCACCCTCACCGGAATCCAAGCACTCCGTCCACACCGCGACAAGTTCTTCATCCCGGACGCCACACCAAGTATCTCTTCCCTGAACGCCAAGATCGCCATGGAACGACAAGCACTTCACCACGGAACGGCAAGTCCGACCCGACCCGAACCGATGGTCTCCACGAATGCGACAAGATCGACATCGTCCAGGGCGAGTCCGATGCGCCCCGACGCCGCACCAAGTCCTGCTTCCCGGATGCGACAAGACCTACATCTGTTATCCGAGAACGCTCCCGCCGATCCCGATCCCGTCGAACCCCGGACCCTGAGACCGAACCCCGAACCCGGAACCCCAAGATCGTCGAGCCCCCCCAATGTGTGACCTCTTATCCGAGAACCCTATTTATAATATAATGAAAACCTGTTGCATATTGAATTGCCATACTCGCATGCATATCATGGGTTTGGGGGCCTTATGCCGATTCACCTCTAATTAAATATGGGGCCCATATGCGGGCAAACCTAGTCTCATATTGGCCTCATTTAAATTTGTGTAGCGAACCGGTGCTATCTTTTGCCATGCTAAAACCACATTTAATTTGCGGGGTAGATAAACAACTTGAACCACTTAATTATTTGTCGGGAACCCGGTTCCACTTAATATGACCTAATTGCATCGCACCTTTGCCATATCATACATCATGCATGCATCATGCCGATCTTCTGCCGTTGTATTAAATAGTGCATCCGGTGTTTCTTCTAGTGTTTTGCTTCTTCGCGGATAAGGCTGTTGAGTTGATGTGAGCTTCGCCCCGATCTTCGGATGAACCTTCGGCAATGTTTTTCAGGCGAGCATATCCCCCTTTCTACCTATCTTACTTTTATAGTATTTATTTCCCTCCTGTTGATCTATTGCTATCTGTGTCGCGATGCTCTAGTTTCCGTACATGTGATATACCGTGCAGCCCTATATTGCCTTGGACACATCCTATTACCTGTTGTTTGGTAGATAGTTGGACTTGCGCGTCGTGATCGCTGCTCAAGTCTTGTTGCGTCGTCGATTACCACGATTGTTGATGTTTTGCCACATGTTGATGTTGGAGATGATCATAGTTTTACTTATCGTTCACTTTAATTCCTGTTTAACAACTAAAATTGAATTGAAGTAAGCGAGGCATCGGTGGGTGATAGATAATATTTGGTTCCGAACGCCCACTTGTGTCCCGGGACCCCGAGTACTTGATACATGTTCCTTGATTTATCGCTATCCACATCCCGGGAGGTATATGGGACCCCCGAGCCGAGCTTGATTCATCTTATTTCTTGGGGCCACAAACTAGTTTGAGGTTTTATTTACTATCCTGTACTTATGCCATGCTACTACTGTATTTACGTTTGTGCGAGGAGCACACTGCATCGTTAGGATCGTGGCACGATTCCGCTGATGTCGACAAGCCCAGCCACACTTTCGGTTCCCGTTTCACGGTAGTCCCCACAACCTTAAGTCCGTCTCGAGCCGGCTTGCGTTGCGGGTTCTACTTTAAGGGTGGCCCCTGAAATATTTCAATCCTGTGATTGCTCGATCGTGAAAGCCTCGTTGGGTTTTGATTTGGTTTTTCCGAGGTTGATCGGCGTGTTGCTATTGGTGCACCCCGGTAAAACTTTCGAAAGCCGTGTCCGGTTATGGACGACTTGGAGCACGAGATCTCGACCATAGACAAGCATAACTAAAGTTTATTGCTATAAATTTGACTTTATAATGACTAGTAATCAGCTTCACTATAATGGAATGGCTAATAATACTGCCCACAATTGCTTGTTTGGAGTGTCGCTTGCGACCATTGTATCTGACTAGTAAGTATTGCAACTACAACGGAATGGCTGAATAAAAGTACCAACCACTGCTGGGTTTTTGGATTACCTCATGCTATTTGTATCTGACTAGTAAGTGTTGTAACTATAACGGAATGGTTAACCAAAAGTGCCCACTGCTTATTTTATCAGGATGATTATCTATACCTGACTAGTAATTGCTGCAACGATAACCGAATAAATAAAACTGCCAACTGTGTGAGTTCCTCGGTTGACTTCCTCGTTTGGTCTCGAGGGGGAAACACCAGGATGGGTATGTTTGGTGTTAGCTTGTGTTGGATCTGATAGATCATTCTTACCCTCTCCGATAACCGCCATTGTATCGAGTCTCTATAGGTTGTTCGATTGCATCTGCCGCTGTCGCTCGATCCACCATACCTATGTGGCGAGGACCGCTGAATTCTAGCCTCGCCGTGTCGGCCTCGATCGACGCTCCTCTTTTCCTTTGCCCTTTATCGGCACCCCTTTTGTTTAAGCAGGTTTTGAGATCGACGCCGTTAGCAGGGATACCTTCCGGCTTGGCACAGGCAGGTTATGGACGCCGATGGTTATTCTTCGTGGCTCTTAGCCCCATTTGCATCTTGTCCGTAGCTGGACGCTCTATCGTTTTCAAGGTGATTTGGATCTTTGTACCGTATATCTGTATTCTTGACTCATTGAGTCGCTGTTATATATATCTGTTCTGTGGGTCCCATCAAGGACTGTTGTGTAATTTTATTACTTCGTTTTCCACCCGCACGAAAGTGCTTGGTGGGCACCTTTGAATCGTTTCTATGCGGGTTTGGCTGGTTTCGCTAAAACTTGCATAGGTCCGATTATGAGGGTGTTATACACAGCTCCGACGAGTCCGAGTCCGGATAGTGCAGACTTGTGCATAGCTCTATTCGGGTCCCCCACCGGAGGTGAATGGGACGCGAGATATGTGGTGGCTTCCATGATCGCAGCTTGCAGCGTCTTAGGTATGACGTTGTCGTTGACGTCCATCTCCATGAAGGACGTGTTGAGGGTTCGGGTGACCTCGCGACATGCAGCGGGGTCCATGTTATCCATGCGAGAGCGATGCTTGTTGGCTTGATTGCCGTGCGAGATGGAGCCACCAGCGGCGGAGAGCGCAGCTCGCCGCGCGCTAGACTCTGAGGCTGCTTGCTTGCGTTTGTCGAGCTCCTCCTGCAGCTTCACCTTCCTGTTGTGCTCGCCGATGAGGAGGAGGTGGTATGACATCAGCAGGTCCCGTGAAGAATTCACGGGTAGGATCTTGTTGCCCACCACGGCTTCGCATGCCTGGCGCCAGCCGTCCTCGTTGAGGTTGATCCACTAGTAGGCGGCGTGCCGCCTCGTTAAGCGGGAGGGACGGTTGCCTCCTGTTTCCTTCGTTTCCACCCTGTGGGTTGGGTGGTGGTACGTGGGCACCCGAACCTGGTTGCTGTTCCACGTCGCTTTGGATGACCACGGCGCCTTTGGTAGCGCCCATGATGGATCGCTGCTGCCGCAGCTTTCGGATCCGGAACCGTAGGTTCCTTCATTCGACGGGGGGTCGCACAGATCTGAGTTGTAGCTGCTGATGTCGTATGACTCATCTGTCAGCGTTGACGTGCGTAGCACGATGGGATGCGGGGCCGACGAGGCGGGCCTAATCGATGGCAGTGACACCCGCTCTGGGAGGCGGAGAGTGTCGGTCTGTCCCACCTGGAAGCAGAAGCTCCCGAACAGAATCTCGAGCCCGTCGCCTACAGGCTCAAAATCCTTCATGGTGGCTGGCGAGTGGGCGGTGAAGTCGAAAGCGCCGAATAGGAGATGGATATCCTTCGCCGAGGAGTTGTAGATCGCTTTGGTTGGGACCGTCATGATCGCACAATCAGCGCCCCCGTTTCCCACAGACGGCGCCAATTGACGAGGTTCGATCTCATCAATGCCCATTGTTATGAGCTTGGGTTTTGGAGAAGATGGGGGTACTAGAGATCATGGAACGGTTAACACACAAGCAACCAGGGGACACGAGATTTACCCAGGTTCAGGCCCCCGGAGGGAAAACCCTACTCATGCTTGTCTGCTCTTGATTACGGCGGAACCGAAAAGTACAGGGGTGCGCAGATGTAATCTGGCGTGGAGGTGTGTATGCGGTGAGAAGTTGCCCTCCTCGTCGTGCCCTCCTAGCCTTTATATAGAGATAGGCAGGTCTCGGGCACAGATCAAGTCGGTTACAAGTTAGGGTTTGCCCCTTTGAATATTCTATCTACTCTAGTCTTGCTCTCCAAGGATCTAAAGACGCCATGGGCTTGGGCCACCCAAAAATCTCCACAAGCCGCGTATATTCTTGTGGGCCTTCCTTGGGCTGGACCAGGTATGCTAATATGGTGTACCCGTAGGGTATAACCATGTCAACTTGCCCCTTGGAGACCCCGTTTTAGCCAAAGCAAACATATGTGATGGGAAGAACCCGAAAAAGCTTATAAATGTTTTATGGCAAAACCTTGGCAAGGTTTGACCTACCAAGAGAAATTTGAGAAAGTAAAAAAGGTTTTAGTTTTAAAAAATTCTGGAAGAAAGAGAAGGAAAAATGTTTACAAAAACGCACCCGGTTCTTTACAGCTTAAGCTATAACAACTTAACCCGTGCAACCACATTACTCTAGAATGTGACAGGGCTGGATTTGATGTTTGTTTACTCTGGTATAAGTGGCCTCACAACTACTATAGGGGAGATAATTTCCCTAGAGGGTGGGCCATCTCCAGCAAAATGGTCCATGTAAGACATCGACCGGGGGAAAGAATTAAGGGTCTACGGGCCTCCGCACGTTACTATGAGCCCCTCATTGAACGCGCACACTCGTCGAAGTGGAAAAGCACTCTGTTTGGATTGTGAACTATATAGGGTGTCCGGTGTTGAGGGGAACAAAACTCATAGGGTAGGCACCTATACTGGAGTGGGCATCCAGAGAGTCTTGACCGGTTACTCGACCCATGATCGGTGTAGATCAGGGAAGGGTACCCGGATGGTGTGGGTAAAGTGTACAACCACTGCAGAGTGTAAATCTATTTGAATAGCCGTGTCCACGGTTATGGACGGGTTAGATAAACTACTGTACAGTGGTGCTAGTTTTGATTTTAAAAAGGACTTCGGAAAAGCAAAGGCTTTGGAAATGTTTTGACCATGGAATGGTCGGAAAAGGGAGGAAGGAGTTTGGTCCTGGAATGGTCGAAAGGAAAAACAAATGGGTGACCCAATCCTAGTGTTTTCCAAAACTTTTCAAAAAGGTTTCCAAAATGTTTTTCAACAAAGTTATAGACATGCTATATCTACAAGAGAAACTAATGTGTAAAAGAACCCCTTATGGATCCCTCCTACTACCACAACCATATTGCATATCCTTTATTGTTGATCTTTTAAGGCGGTTTGCGAGTACATTCAAAGTACTCACCGGCATTGTCCCTGATACGTCGGAAACGTATCTATAATTTTTGATGTTCCATGCTTGTTTAGTATCTACTTTCCTTTGATTTTTCTACACTGAGGTATTTTTACATGTTGTTCTAGACTAATCTATTAACAAGATGCCATAGTGCCAGTTGCATGTTTTCTTCTGTTTTTGGTTCCAGAAAGGCAGAAAATCAATATTCTCGGAATTGGACGGGACAAAATCCAAAGTCAATATTTTACCAGGGGAACACGGAGAATACGAGAGGAGCCACCAGGTCCACACCCCACACGTGCCTTGCGCCCACGCCTGGGAGGGTCCGCCACCTGCCTGCCTCGCCTCTTTGCCTATAAAGACCCCCCGATATAGAAACCCTAAGTACCCGATCAATATTCCACGAAACCATCTGTAGCCGCCACCACCATCATCCCTAGATCGGGGGGATCTGGAGCTCTTCCCAGCACCCTGTCGGAGGGGAGATCATCCCGGAGGCCTTCTTCTTCATCATGCTAGCCTCCGGTATGAAGTGTGAGTAGTTCCACCTTGGACTACGGGTCCATGTAGTAGCTAGATGGTTTTATCTCCTCCTTTGTGCTACCACGTTTAGATCTTGTGAGCTCCGTTCATGATCAAGATCATATATTTGTAATCATGCATGTTGTGTTTGTGAGGAGCTGATGGGTATTGATATTACTATGTCATATTGATTAATGGTTTTGTCTTATTGATTCTATCATGTCTGTGTTGTTTGTGATCTTGCATGATCTCCGTTTCTAGTAGCTATCTTGGCCAAGTAGATGCTAGTGACTCCAAGAGGGGGTATTTATGCTCGATAGTGGGTTCATGCCTCTAATTAATCTAAGGGAAGTGACAGAAATCTCTAAGGTTGTAGATGTGTTGTTGCCACTAGGGAGAAAACAACGGTCTCTTGTTCATGGAACAAGTGTATTGTTTACCTTACACACTTTGCTTAAAGAAGTTATCCGTTGCTTGCAACTTAATACTGGAGGGGGTTCGGATGATAACCTAAATGTGGATTACTAGTCATAGATGCAGTTGGATGGCGGTCTATGTATCTTGTTGTATTGCCCAATCGAATCTCATAGGATCATGAATGTCTAGTATTGCATTGTTATGCCTTGCTCAGTCATGTCAATTGCCCTGCTGTAATTTGTTTACCCAGCATGCCATGTTTGTTTATCTTAAGGATAACACCTCTAGTGAACTATGGACCCCGGTCCAATCTTTTACCATTGACACATCTTCCACTGCTACCCCTTTGTTTTCAGCAAACCGGGGAGAATGACAACCTCACTATTCGTTGGGGCAAAGTCTTGAGTTTTTGTTGTGCAGGTTTCCAAGTTGCTAGCAACACATTTGAGTCGTTTCCTTCCTCCTACTGGTTTGATAACCTTGGTTTCTTACTGAGGGAAAACTTGCTGTTGTGCTCATCATACCTTCCTCTTGGGGTCTCCCAACGAAGTGTCCACGCACCATCAAGACTTTTATGGCGCTGTTGCCGGGGACGCTAAGGACGTCTTCACAAGGGGAGTCCTTCACAACCTTTCTCTATACTTTGTTTTTGTTTTTCTTAGTTTCTTTTTCTTGGTTTTGTTTGCCTATTTTTATCAAAAACTCCAAAAAAAAGTTAGTTTAGTTTTGTTTGCTTTCTCCTATCAAAAACACACAAAAAATAGTTCATGCTCTAGTTGCTGCTGTTGGCTTGCTCCACTTTTGCCAAAATGAATTATGCTGAGAACACCAAGTTGTGTGACTTCACTAGCACAAACAACAATGATTTCCTAAGTACTCCTATTGCTCCACCTGCTCCTGATGCTACCTTTAACAAAATTAAGCCTGCTTTGTTGAATCTTGTAATGAGGAGCAATTTTTTGGTGCTAGCTCTGATGATGTTGATGCCCACCTCAATAACTTTGTAGAACTTTGTGAGATGCAAAATTTAAGGATGTAGATGGAGATATTATTAAACTCAAGTTGTTTCCTTTCTCCTAGAGAGGAAAAGCTAAAGAATGGTTGCTATCCTTGCCTAGAAATAGTATTGATTCTTGGATTAAGTGCAAAGATGCTTTTATTGGAAAATACTATCCTCCTGCTAAGATTATATCTATGAGAAGTGAAATAATGAAATTTAAACAACTTGATAATGAACATGTTTCTCAAGCTTAGGAAAGAATGAAATATTTGGTTAAGAATTGTCCCACTCATGGACTTACTGCTTGGATGATTATCCAGACTTTTTATGTAGGTTTGAACTTCTTTTCAAGAAACCTATCGGATTCAGCTGCTGGAGGTACCTTTATGACCATCACCTTGGGTGCTGCAACAAAACTCCTTGATAATATGATGGTTAATTATTCTGAATGGCACATTGAGAGAGCTCCACATGGTAAGAAGGTAAATTCTGTTGAAGAAAACTCCTCTTTGAGTGATAAGATTGATGTTATCATGGATATGCTTGTAAATGGGAAAGCTCATATAGATCCTAATAATGTTCCCTTAGCCTCTTTAGTTGCTCAAGAAGAGCAAGTTGATGTGAACTTCATTAGAAACAAGAATTTCAACAACAATGCCTATAGGAATAATTTTGGTAGTAACAACAATTATAGGCCTTATCCTCCTAATAATGGCAATACCTATGGAAACTCCTACAACAATACTAGAAGTGCCCCCTATGAACTTGAAGTCATGCTCAAAGACTTTATTAGTAAAAAAACCACTTTCAACAAGACTAGGAGGAAAAGCTTTTGAATGTTGAGAAAAATATTTCCTCTTTGTCTGAAGCACAGTCCTCTTTGATTAATAAAATGGCTGCTAAACCTGAAACCTTGGAAAGTACCTTTGCTGATACTCATGACATACAAGTTACTATTGATGAAAATGTAAGACTGTTAGCCCAACTACATGCTAAGTGGGAAAGAGAAGCTGAAATTGCTAGAAACAATAGTGTGTGCACTATCACCACAACCAATATGGATGCCACTAAACCACAAGAAATCCCTATTCCTCCTACCACAATGCCTAAACCCAATGATTCTACTACTAGTGATGCTAAGTTTGATTTTGATCTTGAGGTTGCAATATTTGTGAAGTGATTATGTTCCTACAAAAGCTTGCTAGAAGTCCTGATGCTAGTGATATGAATGTGGCTTTCACCAAAAACATTACAGATGCTCTTATTAAAATTAAGGAAGAGAAGTTGAAACACAAAGCCTCTATTCCTAGGAAATTAGAAGATAGTTGGGAACCCATTATTAATATGCAAGTGAATGACTTTGTGTAAGACCTCACCCTTTAAGGTAAAGGTCCCTGTGATTGCAATGCTAGTCCCTGGATCAAATTTCTAGCACCCACAGTTTAAGATGAAGTACACATATACAAAGGTCATATTACATCGTAATTCCAGGAATACAAATAGTTCTTACACTCATTAGCCCAAGGCTAACACATAGAGTTCTTATTACAAAGTAAATAAATAAAGTCTTCATCTTCATGTGCCACAGGCAAACATGTTGAGTGTAGACTCATAACCCTACTCACCATTAGAGTAACCTGCAACATAATAAGTTACAGCCACAAGGGGTCAATACATTTGGAATTGTATTGGCAAGTGATATCATAGTTATAAAGTAGAGACTATCATCTATATGAAGGCTAAGTGTGGTTTCAGGCTGGCTTTGCACAAAGTAGTTTTGTCCTACTAGTTAAAAACACTAAGTTTTTCTTTACAAAACTCTAAGGCACCACCAATAGAGATTGGTGAACCACTACCCTTGTTCACCCACAAGTTTTAACTTAGAGAAATTGGGATGAGGGGAACCTTGATCATTTCAATGTCTTCGATGCTCAAATTGTCCGTTACTGGGGACACGGCTAAGTACTTAGGTTTTACCCTATCGAGAGGTGGTGCACTTTCTCCACAAGACTCGACATGCATCCAGACGAGACTTTTCAGAAGCATTCCCTCAGACCACCATGGACGCGTTCCATCCTATCGACCCTACCACCAACTGTCCATCTGGCTGAGTTCTTGCAACCTAGTTGGTCAAGGCAGAGCCCATATGCCATGTGGTTGCACTAGAAGATTCTCAACACTAAACATCTCAAATCCCTTTGTTCCTGGGTGGCCATCCACAAGTGTGATACACAAGGTAAATCATAGAAATGGGCCTTGTGTAACCACTCAACATAAACCATTCTTCCCATTCCACCCAGGTGTTTCATTAACAAGTTATTTTCTTAGTCAAAAACACATAGGCACAAACTTGCCATAATATCATAGCATGAATTTTCACCCTTGAACTCTAATATCTAGGCTAAGCATACTAGTATAACATGTCTCTTGACTTAGGAAAATTTCTACCAACATATCATCTATAGGATCTACCATAGCATAGCATATACTTTGAAATTTACCATGCAAATCCTACTCAAAATATCACTAGTGCATAGATAAAATAATAGGAAAAAAATATTAAGTATCACTTGCCTTGGTAGCTAGGGGAATAGACACAATCCTCACAATCACACTCTCCAAATTCCACAAAATCTACACATAAATTCATACAACAAAATTCACAATCAATATACAAACAAAAATATATATGAATGCATGCAAAATGCAATGAGGTGATTTTCCACACTTTCCAAAACAAACATTTTTAGTACTGAACACAAAGCATACTTTCTAAAGTCTAAATAAACCAAAATTTACTTTAAATAATTTTCTATGTAATTTTTATAGCCAAAATAGGCCTACAAATGCTTCAGTATAAAATCCTAATTTTTCGGAAGAAAATGGACAAATCAGGGCCACAGATGCAAAGATCTTAATTTTCTGAATCCATAGATATAAAATTTGTAATTTTTGGATAAACAGAACAAAATTTATTGAATTTACAAGTTTAAATAACTAATATAACAATGGTTTTTAAATCAAAACCCTAGCCATGCGGAACGTTCTGATTGGCACGTACCGGTTCAGCCGGATCACATTTCCGCACCGTAGGATCTAAGTGGCTATGCACGGCCCAGATCAAAATCATACCGCTTCGTCAGGTGATCTAATCGTGGCCATCAGATGCAGATCTAACGGATCTGGCGTGCCTGACCAAAACCTAGCGGCGGGAATGGCTCAGGAGGTGCCGACGCCACTTGAAATGACACGCCGGTGAGATCAGGGGGCAAGGTGGTGTGTGCTGGCGCTTACCACGCTCGCGAGGAGGCGGGGAAGCTCAACGTGGACGCGGCTTGTACAGGGGCGCACGAACACGGCAGAAAAACCTCGTCGGAGCTCGTATTGGCGTCGGGTGTTCACGAACGGCGATGGAGACAACAACCTAGAGCGTAAAAAGGCAAATGGCTGGCATTAGGAGGTGCGCAAGGTCACGGCAAATGCAGTCATGTGAAGCAGAGGTCAAGGGGCGCACAAAGTTTTCTGAGATTGTTCGCCGGAGTTGAGCTGCGCATCGGTTGCTTGTAGACGTCGACAGGGACGGCAACCTGGGGCATGATTGGACAAACAAAAGGCATGAGCAGATGTGCAAGGTCGAGGGAAACACAATTGTTTGAATGAGAGGCAGGGGGCGCACTGTGCTTACCGGAATAGTTCGCCGGAGCAGCTCTGTACTACGGCGGTGCAAGCGGAAATTGGGAGAGCCTGGCAGCGCTTGGTGCTGGCTAAGTGAGGGGAAATGGTCGCAAGGAGGTGGGGGTTAAGTATCCAGAGAAGGGTCGATAATCACGCATGCATTCATCGGCAATTAAGCGAGGATTGATTCAGAATTGACAGCGGGGAGAAACGACAGTGGAGCTGGTCATGGGCGCGGGATTGATGACGACGATCGACATGGCGGTGGGGCCTGGATGTTAGTGGGTGGTGTGCATGTGCGGGTGAGAAACTGCGGGGAGAGAGGGGGTTCCCGGGTGGGACGTGGGCTGCCAGGGGAAATGGTCCAGAAGGGTTGCCGCCTGTTTATTTTTTTCTCTTTGGTCTTTTATTTTTCTGTTTTGATTTTCTAGAATAGATTTGAATGGCCATTTCAAATCCAAATGATTTCAAACTTTCACCAAGTTTTTGTGTTGTGATCCTAGTGTGTAAAAGTGTGTCAAACACATCTAATCACTCAAAATCATTTTGAGGTCATAAAATAAAACCATGCCCATATATATAATGAAGGGGTTTAAATATGGTTCTATTAGGGTTTTTGTTTTGAAAACTTTTGTGCAAGATGAACATGCCATGATGATATGAATGCAACAACATGGTTTTGAATTTGATGAAATTTGGGATGTTACAAATCTAACCCCCTTAATATGAATCTCTCCCTCGAGATTCGGATTAGCTAGCAAATAGGTGAGGGTGATCTTTCCGAAGGTCATCTCCTCTTTCCCAAGTTGCTTGTTCCTTGGTATGATGACTCCATTGTACTTTGAAGAATTTGATGGTCTTAGTGTGAGTAACTCTTTCCGCTGTCTCGAGAATCTTGATAGGTTTCTCTTCATAAGTGAGATAACTCTCCAACTGTACCTCTTCCAATGGTATAGTGTCCTTCAATGAAGTTTCTTCCATCTTCGGATGACACTTCTTCAACTGACTCACATGAAACACATTGTGAACTGCAAACAGTGATTCTGGAAATTCTATCTCATAAGAAACTTCTCCTTTGTGGCTCAAAATTTTGAACGGTCCAACATATCGAGGAGCTAATTTTCCTTTGACTCCAAATCTCTTCACACCACGAAGTGGTGATACTCTGAGATAGGATTTATCACCTACATCATAGGTGACTTCCCTATGCTTTGGGTCTGCATAGCTCTTCTCTCAGGATTGGGCTATCTTCAATCTTTCCTTTACTATTCTGACTTTCTCTTCAGCTTCCTTGATCAGTTCTGGTCTGAATAAATTTCTTTCTCCTAATCCACTCCATAGTAATGGCGTAGTACACTTCCTTCCATAAAGGAATTCAAACGGAGCCATCTATATGCTTGATTGATAGCTGTTGTTGTAAGAGAATTCTGCGTATGCAGGTTTGAACTTCTCTTCAAGAAACATGTTGGATTCAGCTGCTGGAGGTACCTTTATTACTATTACCTTGGGTGCTGCAACAAAGCTCCTTGATAATATGATGGTTAATTATTCTGAATGGCACACTAAGAGACCTCCTCTTTGAGTGATAAGATTGATTTTATCATGGATATGCTTGTTAATGGAAAAGCTCCTTTAGATCCTAATAATGTTCCCTTAGCCTCTTTGGTTGCTCAAGAAGAGCAAGTTGATGTGAAGTTCGTTAGAAACAACAATTTCAACAACAATGCCTATAGGAATAATTTTGGTAGTAACAACAATTATAGGTCTTATCCTCCTAATAATGGCAATACCTATGGAAACTCCTACAACAATACTATAAGTGCCCCCTCTGAACTTGAAGTCATGCTCAAAGACTTTATTAGTAAACAAACCACTTCCAACAAGACTGTGGAGGGAAAGCTTTTGAATGTCGAGAAAAATATTTCCTCTTTTTCTAAAGCACGGTCCTCTTTGATTAATAAAATGTCTGCTAAACATGAAACCTTGGAAAGTAACTTTGCTGCTACTCATGCCATACAAGTTACTATTGATGAAAATGTTAGACTTTTAGCCCAACTTCATGCTAAGTGGGAATGAGAAGCTAAAATTTCTAGAAACAATAGTGTGTGCACTATCACCACCACCAATATGGATGCCACTAAACCACAAGAAGTCCCTATTCCACCTACCACAATGCCTAAACCCAATGAGCCTACTACTAGTGATGCTAAGTTTGATTTTGATCTTGATGGTTGCAATATTTCTGAAGTGATTATGTTCCTACAAAAGCTTGCTAGAAGTCCTAATGTTGGTGATATGAATGTAGCTTTCACCAATCACATTACAGATGCTCTTATTAAAATTAAGGCAGAGAAGTTAAAACACAAAGCCTATATTCCTAGGAAAGTAGAATATAGTTGGGAACCCATTATTAATATGCAAGTGAATGACTTTGATCTCAAATCTTCATGTGACCTTGGTTCTAGTGTCTCTATTATGCCTAGAAAGATTTATGAAATGCTTGATTTGCCACCTTTGGAAGATTGTTATTTGGATATCTCACTTAATGATAATGCTAAAAAGAAACTCATGGGGAATGATAATGATGTTATTATTATGGTTAACAATGCTTATGTCCCTGTTGATTTCTATGTTTTGGATGTTGAATACAATTCTTCTTGTCCTATTACTTTGGGAAGACCTTTTTTTAGAACTGTTGGTACAATCATTGATATGAAAGAAGGAACCATTAAATATCAATTTACATTGAAGAAAGGTATTGAACACTTCCCTATGAGGATAAAGAAGTTGCTTTTTGCTCCTCCTTTGAAACCAAGGTTTGATGTTAATGCTTCTTCATTTTAAAATACTTGATTCTTGCTTCTTGTGTCTAACTTAAAGGGGTTAAAGAAAAGTACTTATTAGTAGATAATCCAAAAGTTTTCTTGAGTATTGGAAGTTATTACTTCATTAATGCCCTCTCCTTATCCTTTTTATTTGCTCTTTGTGCCAAGAATGACCTCTAATGAGAGGGAAGTAATATTTGGGGAGTTGTTGTCCCGAAACAAATTTTTTGCTCCACCGTAAAAATTCGTGTAAAATACCTATAAGTAGGATTGAGCTGATATTTTATTAATAAATCTCCCAGGTTGTTAGATAACTTCCATTAGTTCAACACTTTTTTATTTGAGCAACATAAGGTCTTCGAAAAAATCGGTTTCTACCTGCTGGTCGGTTTTGACAGATTTCTGCCATTATTTGCATTAGCTTCTTATTGATTCCTTTTTGGATTTTTTTTGGTAAAATGAGCTTTTTGAGCGAATTTATATATTAGCTTGTGTCTTTAGTGAAATTTTTGCTGTTTTAAAACTAAACTCCAAGGGTCTATTATCTTTTGAATACACTAATGTTGCTAATGAAGATTGTGTGAAGTTTTGTATGAAGGAAAATTTTCAGGTGTAGACAAAGCATGATGTAACGAGATGAATAATGTAAAAAATCTCAAGCTTAGTATGCCACCCTATGTCACCCCAATAAATATTCAATAGGTACAAGCGTCAAACTTTGGGGATGCCCAAGGCATCCCCTTCTTCATCAATAAAAATCTCAAGTCTTTCTAGACACTTTGTTTTTATTGCTTCATGCACTATTGTGTTGTTCTTGGAGCATCTTAGTTTTTGTTTGGTTTTCTTAGTTTTCTTGAATAAAATAGTTTGGACCCCTGTTCTCGATGTGTTGTTTCAAATAATTTGATTGGTGTTAGTAAGGAGTAGAAAGTTCTTGCTTGAATAGTGCAAGAGGAGCTTGCTTTGACTGTGACTTAGACTTTAGCTTGTCATGCTAGATGTTTTTTGACCTTATCCTTAGTGATTATTGTTGTAGCATGACTTGTTCCAAACAATTAGGATTGTTTAGTGTGCCTTGAAGGAATCATGCATTGTTTTAGTGTAACACCCCAGTTTTAGTTAATCTTTAATTAGGGTTTTGTTTGTGCATTCATGAGCATCATCATTTAAATTGTGCATTGAAGAAAACAAATCAAAACCCTAAACCCTAACCTCTCCCTCTATTTGAAAACACATTCTAAATGGTTTGAATTTGAAAGGTACAAAATAGTCGGAGCCAAAATTGTATAAAAGGGCCCCTCAGTATTTTCTATAATTTTATAAACCTCTGGTATTTTCAAAATGAACAAAACAGATTTGAATTTGAAAATACGAAAGGAAAAGTGAAAACAGAAAAATGAAAACTGTTTCTAAAAAAAATGTAGCCAGAGCCAACTAGGCCGCAGCCTAGCAACTCCCTCTCCTCTCTCCCTTTTCTGTGGCCCACCTTGGCCCGTTCGCAGCCCGCCATCGGCCCGTACCGGTTTGACCTTCTCTGCCTCGTCTTCCTCCTCGCCGACCGATCGTCGAAGCTGCTTTCGTCGGCGCCTTGGTGTGCCAAGATTCCCATGCGCGCCAGACGAAACCTAGGCCCCATCCTTTCCCTCTCCCTCACTTCCTCACGCCATGGACGAAACCCTAGCTAGTAGTAGCTCAGCGATGATGCCGTTTCCGTTCACCTGTCGCCGATCTAAGACCACCACTAGGCTCGCCTTGAAGCGCTGGTTCATCCTAGCTAGGTCACGCAGCCCCGCACGCCCGCAATCTCACGAATCAAAGCCTCGTTTCCGTCAGACATTGCAGTCACCGTCGTCAATTCTGGCGCTGTTCAAGCTCGTCTTGCTTAGCCGACCCCTTCATAGTGCTCCTGGTGAGCTTATGATCATTCCAGTGCTCTTCCCCGACTCCCTTTTGCTCCCTATTGTTCTGCTGTCGAGCACCTGCATGCCCCGCCGCCTGCCGCTATTGTGCTCTCCACTCCGGTGACCCCAGGAAATAGCGCCGCCACTTTATGGCCTTCCGTGACGAGGCGCGTCCAGCGCGGCTACACGCGCAAGCTCCCGATGCCTCCCACCGCGGATTCGAGCAGGGATCTGAGGATCAATCTTCAGCTGATGTCAGCATGACATCATGCCTAGGTCATATATATTTTCTTTTGTTTTATTGTTTTCAGTAATTCTTTTCTGGAATATAAATAAACCCCTATGGGGCACACCTGTCAGCATTTTAATAATTTTGGAAAATGTTTTCTGAAAGGAATAAAACTATGACAGGTGGGCCCAAGTGAATAAATATTTAAAATAATCCAAAAATGTTTTATAATTTGTTAAAATGGATTTAAATTGAGAAAAATCATAACTAATTCATTTTAAGTCAGAAAAATACAAATAATATATCAAAATGTTCAGAAAAATGAGAACTATCTATTAGAGCTATAATCATGCATTGATAATCAACTTACATGCAAGTTTAATTAGAAGAACAAACCAACCCCTCTCATATACATCCGGAGTTTCCCCGAGCTAGGGTTTTCACCCCTCGGAACCCCGATTAAGTTGTCGAGCATGTTTTAGGGTTACATTTCAATACTAATCAACTTGTCATATCATCATACTTGCTTGAGCATTGCATCGATGCCATGTGTTGATTGTTTCCCTTTCTTTCCGGTGTTTGGTTCTTCCCGATAAAATACGATATCGAGATCAAGATCGAAGACCGAGGTCAACACCGTGGAAGTTCGAATATTGACGAACAATACTTGACCAACTATAACCAAGTCAAGTACAAGGCTCCCGAAGATCTGCTTATGGTTTATCAACTGGAAAAGGCAAGCATAGCCCCACCATGATATAATCCTATGATTTCGAAAGCATTTCAATTCCTGCCATAATACATACAATTCTACTGTGGTCTTTTATTGATAGATAGAGTATCATATCTATTGCATTACTCCCTTGAGCTTATATTACCTGATCCACTTCTCCTAGCATAACTAGGTCTGGCTTGTGTGCACTGCTAGAGCTTATATCTGTGTCCTGCTTAGCCATGCATAGCTATTGAGTCTGGTCCATCCAGATGATGTATCAGATGCAGATAATCTAGTATGACAGGAGAACGTGATGAGATGAGATCAGTGATAAGAGATTAAAAATGCTAAGGCTTGTATGGGAGGCCACGGTGGGATGTGGTCTTTCTAGTTCCATGCTTGCCATCCTTAGGACCCTAGGTTCTTACCTCTTGAACCAAGACGAGCGTGCAACCACACGGGGTAAATGGGGACCCCATGATTGACTAACTTTCCTAGTAGATTCCATGAGTCACATAGTTCGGGCGTTCCATTCGACATACGCATTGAAAACGTTTTCGAAAGAAGGAGGTGAACGAGGTGCATTCATACAGGTAGGGAAGTGTGGACCGGGTTGCTTGGGGTCGATGGAGCCCCTGGTAAACCAACCTCGCCTCACATCTTTAAGTACCGGCTTAGGGATTTGACCCGTTATGGTGGAACAATACTTATTTTGTGACTCATGGTCTCGGCGAAAGCAAGGTAAAGGTCGTGTCCAACCACACCCTCTGTCAGCACACCAAGGAAGTGTGTCAAGTGGCAATAAGAGTCGGTTGGTACGTGTGGGTAAAGTTGTACACCCCTGCAGGGTAATAATCTTTCGGAAAGCCGTGTCCATGGTTATGGACGAATTGGGAACGGATGGGAGATCATAGAGAACATGAATCTAATTGTAAAACTTGGCAACTAATGTTTGTTAAGGATGCTTCCTCATGGGTACGATGGGTGACCCTAGTTGGTAGATGATGATGATTCGGTGGATATCAAAAGATGATGATCAATATTTCGGAGATGTCGCTCCCTTATCCCCTTTTAAAATACTCTGAATAGACAAGCTTCTTCTCCCTCTTGTTTTATAAACAAAAGATGGCTTTATGCAAAACAACTCCACCAGCCATAAGTCTTGTGGAGTACACCCTGTACTCACCCTTGCTTTGTTGATACTTTTGGCAGAGTAAGTGCTCCCCTGAAGACAAGTTCCGTACTACATCGACATCGACGAGTAGCTTGGGGTTCCCGGCCGGCAGCCTGGAATCTATGGGCTGGGACGTCATCGTTATGCTTCAGGCCTCTTAGGCCATTTGTTAAGTTTTCTATACTTAATAGCATAATTCGCCTTCCGTTGTTTGATGTTTGTGGTCAGTGACCTCTACTTGTAATAATTTGGTTCTCTGCTCAGTTATGAGCTTGCTGCAATAAATATTTGTGTCGTAGGGTCACTGCGTGTTACCGATTCTTCACTAGATATTCTCGAGCTCAAGGTTAATCTTATGTCAGACAGAGGTTTGGGATTTGTTTAGCCCTGATCCCGGGGGTGTCACAGTTCTTGGTATCAGAGCAGTACCGACCGTAGGAAAACCTTGCTATTGGTCGATGTTAAGTCTAGTGTTTGTGAAAACTATTTGAAAAGCTGAAAAGTATTTGCGAAAACTCTAGTATGCTTCTTTTACTCCTTATCCAGTTTCGCTCTAACTCTGGGTTATCTTATCTTGTGTTGACTTTGAAAAGTTTTGATATCTCCTCTAGTCTTTCAAAGCTTAGGTGCCTTTTGGGCATGTCGTTTCTAAGCCAGTTGACTTAGTGTTCAGTTCTCTAGAGTTATGTGTGTTGAGAATTCCTTGTTCCCCTTTGCTCTTGTTCATCTGAGAGATTTCTTTCCATCATGATCTCTCTATCTTTCGGACCTGTAA
The DNA here is from genome assembly GCA_030063025.1 of Avena longiglumis. Taxonomy (NCBI): domain Eukaryota; kingdom Viridiplantae; phylum Streptophyta; class Magnoliopsida; order Poales; family Poaceae; genus Avena; species Avena longiglumis. The sequence goes on along the minus strand of CP125978.1, from coordinate 347,254,328 downwards.
CATTATATTGTTGGATCTGCAGTGTTCTGTTCTAGGATTCAAGGTTTCCTTTCGCCTTGTGTGCCTCCTTTTCGTTTGTAGGGTACTTTAGAAGTCGCTTCTTCTCTTGGAAGCTACCTCGTGGTTACTAACTTTGAGTGTACGCTACGTCACTCAAGAAGTAGCTATTCCTTTCTTTGGGTTTTAACCCTTGGACTTGAACCTAAGATCCCCAATTGTGTTGGATTCTGGTGTTGTGAATCTTGTACATGAAGCTGATCTTTAACCCAAGATCCATCCCTTTGACCCCTGTTGTTAATGTTCATACATTACCTCGGGATGGCTGGTACTACAATTCTATCCTTCAAAGCTTGTGGTCTTTGTCATGATTGAATTGTGACAATGAAGGATTTCCCCTACCACTAGCTATGGCAGATGTTCTTTAATGGAACCAAGTAGATCACGACAAGAGTACTCCTCGTGAGTCTCGCATCTATACTCGTGACTCTACCACACCTTTTCCCTTCCTTGCATTGGTTTTTGAAAGATTGTTGACTTATGCATCCACATCTTGGGATTCCATCCTGAGCATGTTCCTTTCCCCTTGTTGTTTTCCGACCTTTGTCTACCAGTTGGTAGCCAAGTAGTAAATGTGCATCGGTGTCTTCCGATGTAAGATACTCTTGTGGTCCGTCAAGACAAACCATTTCGGAATGTATAGGAGAAACAAACTCCAGTACCTCGTCATATCTAGGACCAGGTCAAAGTGTTGTAATCCGCAGATCAAGAGGCATTGATTGTCTCCCGTCTGTTCTATCTTGAAGTATCACACTCTTTTATACTAAGAGGTTGTGCTGAGTTTCATGACCCATTAATGAAGTGATGCTCTCACACATATTTACCCACCCTTCCTCGAGCTTTTGCACTCGTGAGTGATGCGTGTGCGTAATAATGTGGCTATCTGAGGTTCTTAGCAATTATTATTGTTTTGAACTCTAAGGACATTTTCGTCATTCTTAGTGTGATTGGTTAATCCTATCACTAAGCGAAGTTTGATTGTGCTACCAAGTCCGTATCCAGGTGCACTCTCTTCAGTCAAAGAGTTAGGCTTGTGCTGAAGCTCTAAGACTATGTCTTCTTGCCTTACAAAGCAAGTTTCCTCTCGAACTAAGTGGCATATCGGTGGTTCGTGATATTCTAGCTGTCTACTAGAAGTATCGCCATGTTTCGACATGACCGTGTTGTCAAATTCTTGAGCAAGCAAGTTCCCCGAACCACATCTTTATCCAAGGATCCCTACTGGATACCCCTGAACTAGTTGGTTGATCTTAAACAACAACTTGGAGAGTTGTAAGGCAAATGTTCCAACCGACCCAGTTCCTTCATAATGGGATGTCTAGTTTCGTTCGTGCTGAAGAAAGATAGTATCTCCTTCATGGATATGTTATCTCCCCCATCTTTGATTTGATTTGCGTTATCACCAAACCAAACTCAGTTCCAAGGACTATATTGATGGTGTTTCTACTTGTGATGTTTCACTGGAGTACATCTTCATGACCTTTGGTCTGACCAATATTGTTGCCTCGTTCAAGCAACATATGAGTCCATCTTCTTGGAGTGTTTCGATAAGTTTGTTGTTGAGCCCATCGACATTCTTATCTTCTCCATGCTAGACAGAATTCATATGGAACATTGGGAATTAATGTTGGAAACTTTCGGGAACCGTCATCGAGTCATCATGAAGTATGTGTTCTAGATGTTAGTAGTAACCTTCTTCGGTTCATGTGCAAATGTTGAAACATGTTCGTGGATTCGAGAAGAGTTATCTCCGTTCCTTAAGGATACATCTGTGTTTTATTGTTAGTACTTTATATGTATGCAGTTGTCTTTCGACAAGATGCTAATACATGGGTCTAGCAATCTAGCTCCATCTTTTAGAGCTTGACACTGTAGCCCCTATCTTGAGAATCTAGTAGCTTTACCTCTGCGGTAAATGTTGCAAACTATCTATTCGGACATGCTGAGTCTGAAGTACGCCTCCACCTAACCAAAGCTGAATCTCAAGTAGCAATGATGGTTGGTGTTCCTCAAGATTTTGACATAGGTATCTTTGTAAGTCTGGCAATATTGGAGTAATGGTTGACACATTTAGCCGCAAAGATCTCTTGTCATATTCTCTTGAAGTCAGCAATATCAACCACTCTTCATGAGGCTTCTTATATAATCTAATATATGAGTTGTCCTTATGTTTTCCTTTGTATCCGAAGTCCGACCTTTACTTGATGTTTCGTGTCTCGAACATCAAGGAGAACATTTAAAGTAGTGTTGCTAAATGTGTCTCGGTCGATCCTCCAGACCCTCTTATGTTGGCAATCATCTTGTTGTGCCAAGTAACTGAAGTTTGAGAATGAATTTTCTTTCTTCTCGTGTCATCAGGAATCTTCTTACCTATTCATCTAGTGGTGTAAAGTGATACCACAATCTTTGGCAAGGATTTTGGTATATCTGGATGAGTAAAGAGTTTCCTCCATATTCTTGACCATGTTTTAAGAGTCACTATGATTTTGATAATCAATAGTTTCTCTTGATACGTGTTCCTTGTGACTCTTATGAGTCCTCTCCACAAAACACTTTTTTGTCTTGGCCTTCTGTTGAATGAAAGAGTGATTCTTCTGTGTCAAAAGTAGTTCAACAGCTTGGTTTTGTTGATCTGTATCTTTGCAACCTAAAATCTCTACTTAAGCCATTTAGTAGAGGTTCCCTATCAAAGTTTGTGTTATGTTCTTCCTCTTGGAAGCTTTCTTCTTCAGAAGCTTCAAAACCTCCTGTAAATTCCATGGTCTCAATCCTTATGACGACCATCTATCTAACAACTTGAAACCTTCTCCTCATGTTCCTCTGTTACCTTGACGTGTTTCATGTTCGTCATCTCAGAGTTGTTCCTGAACGCTCCATCCATGAGTTGACCATGAGATACCCTATGTGATGTTTAGTGTGTTTCCCTCTTATCTTTAGAGTGACCCTGTTTCTTTCTCTTTCTGTCTCTTTTCCTACCTTTGGAATCTCGGGTCGAGATTCTCGTAAGGGGGATAGAGCTGTAACACCCCAGTTTTAGTTAATCTTTAATTAGGGTTTTTTTTGTGCATTCATGAGCATCATCATTTAAATTGTGCATTGAATAAAACAAATCAAAACCCTAAACCCTAACCCCTCCCTCTATTTGAAAACACATTCTAAATGGTTTGAATTTGAAAGGTACAAAATAGTCGGATCCCAAATTGTATAAAAGGGCCCCTCAGTATTTTCTATAATTTTATAAACCTATGGTATTTTCAAAATGAACAAAATAGATTTGAATTTGAAAATACAAAAGGAAAAGTGAAATCAGAAAAAGGAAAACTATTTCTAAAAAATGTAGCCAGAGCCAACCAGGCCGCAGCCCAGCAACTCCCTCTCCTCTCTCCCTTTTATGCGGCCCACCTTGGCCCGTTCGCAGCCTGCCACCGGCCCGTACCAGTTCGACCTTCTATGCCTCTTCTTCCTCCTCGCCGACCGATCGTCAAAGTTGCTCGGTGTCGAGCGCCGCCGCGCCGACGTGCGCCAAGATTCCTGCCGCCGCTCGCCGATGCCTATAAGTAATCGCTGTCGCCGCCAGATGAAACCTAGGCCCCATCCTTTCCCTCTCCCTCGCTCCTCACGCCATGGACGAAACCCTAGCTAGCAGTAGCTCGGCGACGACGTCGTTTCCGTTCACCTGTCGCCGATATAAGACCACCACTAGGCTCACCTTGAAGCGCTGGTTCATCCTAGCTAGGTCACGCAGCACCGCACGCCCGCAATCTCCCGAATCGAAGCCTCGTTTCCGTCAGACGTTGCAGTCACCGTCGTCAATTCTGGCGTTGTTCGAGCTCGTCTTGCTTTGCCGACCCCTTCATAGTGCTCCTGGTGAGCTTCTGAGCACGCCAGTGCTCTTCCCCGTCTCCCTTTTGCTCCCTGTTGTTCTGTCGCCGAGCACTTGCATGCCCCGCCGCCTGTCGCCGTTGTTCTCTCCACTCCGGTGACCCCAGGAAGCAGCGCCGCCACTTTATGGCCTTCCGTGACGAGGCGCGTCCAGCGCAGCTACACGCGCAAGCTCCCGATGCCTCCCACCGCGGATTCAATCAGGGATCTGAGGATCAATCTTCGGCTGATGTCAGCATGACGTCATGCCTAGGTCATATATATTTTCTTTTGTTTTATTGTTTTTAGTTATTCTTTTCTGGAATATAAATAAACCCCGGTGGGCCACACCTGTCAGCATTTTAATAATTTTGGAAAATGTTTTCTAAAATGAATAAAACTATGACATGTGGGCCCAAGTGAATAAATATTTAATATAATCCAAAAATGTTTTATAATTTCCTAAAATGGATTTAAATTGAGAAAAATCATAACTAATTCATTTTAAGTCAGAAAAATACAAATAATATATCAAAATGTTCAGAAAAATGGGAACTATCTATTAGAGCTATAATCAAGCATTGATAATCAACTTACATGACAAGTTTAATTAGAAGAACAAACCAACCCCTCTCATATACATCCGGAGTTTCCTAGAGTTAGGGTTTTCACCCCTCGGAACCCCGATTAAGTTGTGGAGCATGTTTTAGGGTTACATTTCAATACTAATCAACTTGTCATATCATCATCCTTGCTTGAGAATTGCATCGATGCCATGTGTTGATTGTTTCCCTTTCTTTCCGGTGTTTGGTTCTTCCCGGTAGAATACGATACCGAGATCAAGATCGAAGACCGAGGTCAACACCGTCGAAGTTCGAAGATCGACGAACAATACTTGACCAACTATAACCAAGTCAAGTACAAGGCTCCCGAAGATCTGCTTACTGTTTATCAACTGGCAAAGGCAAGCATAGCCCCACCATGATATAATCCTATGATTTCGAAAGAATTTCAATTCCTGCCATAATGCATACGATTCTACTGCGGTCTTTTATCGATAGATAGAGTATCATATCTATTGCATTACTCCCTTGAGCTTATATTACCTGATCCAGTGCTCCTAGCATAAATAGGTCTGGCTTGTGTGCACTACTAGAGATTATATTTGTGTCCTTCTTAGCCATGCATAGCTGTTGAGTCTGGTCTATCTAGATGATGTATCAGATGCAGATAATCTAGTATGATGGGAGAACGTGATGAGATGAGATCAGTGATAAGAGATTAAACATGCTAATGCTTGTATGGGAGGCCACGGTGGGATGTGGTTTTTATAGTCCCATGCTCGCCATCCTTAGGACCCTAGGTTCTTACCTCTTGAACCAAGGCAGCGTCTGACCACACGGGGTAAATGGGGACCCCATGATTTACTAACTTGCCTAGTAGATTCCATGAGTCACATAGTTCGGGCGTTCCATTCGACATACGCATTGAAAACTTTTTCGAAAGAAGGAGGTGAAGGAGGTGCATTCATACAGGTAGGGAAGCGTGGACCGGGTTGCTTGGGGTCGATGGAGCCCCTGGCAAACCAACCTCGCCTCACCTCTTTAAGTAACGGCTTTGGGATTTGACCCGTTACGGCGGAACAATACTTATTGCGTGACTCATGATCTCGGCGAAAGCAAGGTAAAGGTCGTGTCCAACCACACCCTCTGTCAGCACACCAAGGAAGTGTGTCAAGCAGCAATAAGAGTCGGTTGGTACGTGTGGGTAAAGTTGTACACCCCTGCAGGGTAATAATGATTCGGAAAGCCATGTCCACGGTTATGGACGACTTGGTAACGGATGGGAGATCATAGAGAACATGAACCTAATCGTAAAACTTGGGAACTAATGTTTGTTAAGGATGCTTCCTCATGGGTACGAGGGGGTGATCCTAGTTGGTAGATGATGATGATGATTCGGTGGATATCAAAATATGATGATCAATATTTCGGAGATGTCGCTCCCTTATCCCCTTTTAAAATACTCTGAATAGACGAGATTCTTCTCCCTCTTGTTTTATAAACAAAAGATGGCTTTATGCAAAACAACTCCACCAGCCATAAGTCTTGCGGAGTACACCCTGTACTCACCCTTGCTTTGTTGATACTTTTGGCAGAGTAAGTGATCCCCTAAAGACAAGTTCCGTACTACATCGACATCGACGAGTAGCTTGGGGTTCCCGGCCGGCAACCTGGAATCTATGGTCTGGGACGTCATCGTTATGCTTCAGGACTCTTAGGCCATTTGTTAAGTTTGCTATACATAATAGCATAATTCGGCTTCCGTTGTTTGATGTTTGTGGTCAGTGACCTCTTCTTGTAATAATTTGGTTCTCTGCTCAGTTATGAGCTTGCTGTAATAAATTTTTGTGCCGTAGGGTCACTGCCGTGTTACCGATTCTTCATTGGATATTCTCGAGCTCAAGGTTAAGCTTATGTCAGACGGAGGTCTGGGATTTGTTTAGCCCTGATCCCGGGGGTGTCACATTTAGCATACAAAAGCATAGTATTGTGGTATTCTCCTTTGATGCTTTGTTTGGGTTGACTTGGCACATGCTCACACCATGTTATGACTATGAACAATTCACCATAGCCTCTATGATCATTTAGTCCTTGATTGTAGTACCACTTTATGCTTTGATTAGTAATGCTTTGTTGCTCTGCATGATTATGGCCATTATTGATCTCTTAGTTGGTCGCTCCCAGTCTTTTGCTAGCATCCACTTGTATGATTAATTTCTACTCATGCATCCAACTCCCAAGAAACCAAGTTATTCCAAGTGTCCACTATAAATTCCTATGCATGGTGTGTTACACCATTCCAAGTATATTCTTGTTTTCATCTATCTTCCATTTAAAAATTATTTTGTTATGAGACAACTTAGTGATTAAAGCTCTCATGAACTTGATGGCAGACTTTATTTTTCTTGGCCCTAATAAACTTGAACCATTGTGTCATCTATGTTGTATATTCTTGCACTTATACATTGGAATTAGCAGAACCGTGCTATCACGGGGAACGCTTTCAACATTGCACTTGTACTTTTTACACAGTTGATATCATGCTCTTTTGTCTATGAATGTCGTCGGTGTGAAATGAAAGGGGAGCTTGTAAGTCAATGGAGTTATGTGTGTGTGTTAGAGAAACTCCTGGGCCGCTAGCCTAAGCCATGCCTAATCATGGTGGAAACTTGCAACACCACCATAATGACATCTATGAAGCATTCTTCTTATAAAAAAAGAGATAGAAAAAATAGATTGAGAAAAAGAAAAAAATATGAGAAAAGAGGAAAGAGAGAAAAAAAACACCATATTCCCATGGTAAATAAGAAGATTGCTGAGATGTTCATTGTTTGCTTGTCTTGTCATTTTTATTATGGGATAGCTCTTGTATCATGTGCAAGGGGTACCCCGTTGGCGGTTCTCTATGATACACATGTACTTACTATGACAAGAACTTGCAGGTAACTAAACTTGAGTAGCATGAGGTGTGTCCCTCGTATTCAAGGGACATGAGATTGCCAACTTATACTTTGTCAAGCATATACTCCATAGTTTGTTCACTTTAACCTTAATCACTTCAAGATGCTTATGATAGGGGCAATGAGAGCTGAAAGCTAACAAGTACCATAATTTTTGGAATCTCTTTATGAAACTTGAAATCCCTGCTTCCCTTTATGAAGGACCTTTCGTCCACTATTATATTGAGTCTTCACCTTCTATCCTTAGGCACCAATTAAGAGAGCATAGTTTCCATTCTTAGTTCTATGTGCATTGTCCCAAAACTAATTGATTGATGCATATTTTTGATAATGCTTGTTCTTGTGCTATTTGTATCTAGTCACTCTTATGAACTTTGAAGGTGTCATATGCATCTATTTGCTATTCCATGAGGGATAAGCTGTATGCCACTATGATATGTTTTCTGTATGTGAAACAAACAAACATTTTTCAATGCATGTTATTCATGATCTTTGTTTGTAACCTTTTCATTTTGCATGCATAGTTACTTTGTCTTACTGTTCGAACTCCATCTTTCATGCTCATGTTTAGAGTTCTTTGATCCCAGCTTTCAATGTTTGCAAATGGTTTGATCTTGATTTTGATGGTACATGTCACCTCAAAAATTATTCTTTTTATCACTTACCTACTCGAGGACGAGCAGCAGTTAAGCTTGGGGATGCTTGATACGTCGGAAACGTATATATAATTTTCGATGTTCCATGCTTGTTTAGTATCTACTTTGCTTTGTCTACACTTTGAGGTGTTTTTATATGTTTTTCTGGACTAACCTATTAACAAGATGCCACAGTGCCAATTGTCTATTTTCTTCTATTTTTGGTTCCAGAAAGGCAGAAAATCAATATTCTCGGAATTGGACGGGACAAGCCAAAGTCAATATTTTATCGTGGGAACACGGGCAGTCTGAGCAGGAGGAGCCACCGGGCCACACCCTGCAGCGTGTAAGCTTGGCCGTGCACGAAGTGCGCATACTGCCCACCTGCATCTTCGCCTATAAAGAAACCCCCAATACAGAAACCCTAAGTATTCGATCAATATTCCACGAAACCGTCTGTTGCCGCCGCCACCATCATCCCTAGATCGGGGGATCTGAAGCTCTTCCCAGCACCCTGCTGGAGGGGAGATCATCCCGGAGGCCTTATTCTTCATCATGCCAGCCTTCGGTATGAAGTGTGAGTAGTTCCACCTTGGACTACGGGTCCATGTAGTAGCTAGATGGTTGTATATCCTCCTTTGTGCTACCATGTTTAGATCTTGTGAGCTCCGTTCATGATCAAGATCATCTATTTGTAGTCATCCATGTTGTGTTTGCGGGGATCTGATGGATATTGAGATTACTATGTCAGATTGATTAATGGTTTTATATTATCGATTCTATCATGTCTGTGTTGTTTGTCATCTTGCATGCTCTCCGTTTCTAGTAGCTATCTTGGCCAAGTAGATTCTAGTGACTCCAAGAGGGGGTATTTATGCTCGATAGTGGGTTCATGCCTCTATTTAATCTAAGGTAAGTGACAGAAATCTCTAAGGTTGTAGATGTGTTGTTGCCACTAGGGAGAAAACAACGGTCTCTTGTTCATGGAACAAGTGGATTGTTTACCTTACACACTTTGCTTAAAGCAGTTATCCGTTGCTTACAACTTAATACTGGAAGGGGTTCGGATGATAACCTGAAGGTGGATTACTATTCATAGATGCATTTGGATGGCAGTCTATGTATCTTGTTGTATTGCCCAATCGAATATCATAGGATCATGAATGTCTAGTATTGCATTGTTATGCCTTGCTCAGTCCTGTCAATTGCCCTAATGTAATTTGTTTACCCAGCATGCCATGTTTGTTTATCTTAAGGAGAACATCTCTAGTGAACTATGGACCCCGGTCCAATCTTTACCATTGATACATCTTCCACTTTTACTGTTTACTTTCTGCAAACCACTATTACCTTCCACACCATATAGTTAACCCTTTGTTTTCAGCAAACCGGTGAGATTGACAACCTCACTGTTCGTTGGGGCAAAGTCTTGAGTTTGTGTTGTGCAGGTTTCCAAGTTGCTAGCAACACCTTTGAGTTGTTTCCTTCCTCCTACTGGTTCGATAACCTTGGTTTCTTACTAAGGGAAAACTTGATGTGCTCATCATACCTTCCTCTTGGGGTCTCCCAACAAAGCATCCACGCACCATCAGTCCCTGGCTATTTACTTGGCCAGATTTTTAGATGTTCGAGAGAAACAATGGAGATGTTGACGTCTATGCGAGCTAGGCCGTCTTCCCAGTTAGTCGCCTATAGGTTAAGGCTTGACATGGGCTCTGCAAATGAAGACTTCCGCTATCAATAATTGTAATCGCCATAATGGTAACAATGTAAGTTTTGTACTCGTTACTTTCTAGATGTTGTCATGATACTCATCGGTTATGCTCATGGCTCACTAATCATGGGAACGTGAATTGCAGGAATAATGGGGATTCTGGGACCGTAAATCCTGGGTCCCACATTTTAGACGCAGGGGCATGTGATATGTCGGAAACGTATCTATAATTTTTGATGGTCCATGCTTGTTTAGTATCTACTTTGCTTTGCTTTGTCTACACTTTGAGGTGTTTTTTATATGTTTTCTTGAACTAACCTATTAACAAGTTGCCACAGTGCTAGTTGCATGTTTTCTTACATTTTTGGTTCGAAAGCGGAAAATCAATATTCTCGAATTGACGGACAAAAGCCAAAGTCAATATTTTACCGTGGGCAACACGGAGCCAGAATACGAGACGGATGAGGCTCACCAGGGGGCACACCCCCTGGCCGCGCGGGTGGGCCCACCCCGTGCCTAGGGGTGCAGCCGCCCTGGTGGCCCCTTGCCTCGCCTCTTCGCCTATAAAGACCCCCCGATGCCAAAACCCTAAACACCCGATCAATATTCCACGAAACCATTTGTAGCTGCCGCCACTATCGTCCCTAGATCGGGGATCAAGCTCTTCCGGCACCACCGAGGGGAGATCATCCCAGAGGCCTTCTTCTTCATCATGCCAGCCTCCGGTATGAAGCGTGAGTAGTTCCACCTTGGACTACGGGTCCATGTAGTAGCTAGATGGTTGTTTATCCTCCTTGTGCTTTCATGGATAGATCTTCTGAGCTCCGTTCATGATCAATATCTAATCTATTTGTAATCATGCATGTTGTGTTTGTGAGGATCCGATGGATATTGAGATTACTATGTCAGATTGATTAATGGTTTTGTCTATTTGATTCTATCATGTCTGTGTTGTTTGTGATCTTGCATGCTCTCCGTTGTTAGTAGCTATCTTGGCCAAGTAGTTGCTAGTGACTCCAAGAGGGGGTATTTATGCTCGATAGTAGGTTCATGCCTCTAGTTTCCAAGGGAAGTGACAGAAATCTCTTCGGTTGTAGATGTGGTGTTGCCACTAGGGAGAAAACAACGGTCCCTTATTCATGGAACAAGTGGATTGTTTACCTTACACACTTGGCTTAAAGCAGTTGTCTGTTGCTTGCAACTTAATACTGAAGGGGGTTCGGATGATAACTTGAAGGTGTACTTCTAGTCATAGATGCAGTTGGATGGCGGTCTATGTATATTGTTGTATTGCCCAATCGAATCTCATAGGATCTTTTTGTCTAGTATTGCATTGTTATGCCTTGCTCAGTCCTATCAATTGCCCTGCTGTAATTTGTTTACCTGCATGTCATGTTTGTTTATCTAAGGAGAGCACCTCTAGTGAACTATCGACCCCGGTCCAATCTTTACTATTGACACATCTTCCACTGTTACTCATTTACTTGCTGCAAACCATCATCACCTTCCACACCGTACATTTAATCCTTTGTTACAGCAAACCGGAGAGCTTGACAACCTCACTGTTCGTTGGGGCAAAGTCTTGAGTTTGTGTTGTGTAGGTTTCCACGTTGCTTGAAACACCTTTGAGACGTTTCCTTCCTCCTACTGGTTCGATTACCTCGGTTTCTTACTGAGGGAAGACTTGTTGTTGTGCTCTTCACACCTTGCTCTTGGGGTTTCCAACGAAGCACTCCACGTCAATAATGTGGCCGTCATCAAGCTTTTCTAGCGCCGTTGCTGGGGATGCCAAGGACGTCTTCACAAGGGGAGTCCTCCTCAACCTTTCTCTTTACTTGTATTTTAGTTTGCTTGGTTTTGTTTGCCTCTTTTTATCAAAAACTCAAAAAAAATTAGTTTAGTTTGGTTTGCTTTCTCTTATCAAAAACACAAAAAAATTAGTTCCTACTCTAGTTGCCACCTTGCTCTAGCTCACCATGTTGTTCCCCAAGTTCGCCCTAAAGGACCTTTCTATAGGTAGTGGCTCTATAATTGTGAAAGAAAATATAAAAAAATTCTTCAATCATGTTAGCAAACATGAGGATATTGAGGATAGATCAATAGCAGAACTTGCTCCTAGTTATGAAATTGCTGCAGCTTCTTTAGTTCATATGTTGGAGTCTAGGTTTGTTAGCCTTAACCCCATGATGCAAATTTTGTTCCTAAAACTAAAAGAAGAAAAGAATACTGAAAAGAGAGAATTTATTCTTGAAACTTTGCTCAAAGAATTCCATGATGTTGCTAAGGAAGCCAAAAAGGTCTTTGAGCATTTCAATATGCTAGGCTCATGTGTAGATATTGTGGGTACTTCTGATAAAACCAAGCCTAGAGAGGAATTTAAGATACCCATACCCTTTAAGCTTGTTGGGATGCATGAGGCCTTTGAAAATAATTTTGATTGGATTGTTCATGAAAATCCTTTTGATGAAAGTATTAAACCAAAGAGATGAGAAGGATCCTCCAAAACTCATTTGGATGAGATACCTTTCATAGTTGAAGATTTTGCAAGTATTGATCTTAATTCTTCATTTGAAAATACTTGATTCCTTGCTTCTTGTGCCTAACTTAAAGGCATTAAAGAAAATACTTGTTGGAGATAACCCAAGAGTTTCCTTGAGTCTTGGAAGTTATTACTTCAGTAATGACCTCTCCTTATCCTTTTGTTTGCTTTTGTGCCAAGAATGACCTCTAATGAGAGAGAAGTAAGATTTGGGGAGTTGCTGTCCGAAACAGATTTTTGTCCTCCACCATAAAAATTTGTGAGGAGTCTCGTAAGTCGGATTGAGCAGAAAATTTACAAATAAATCTCCCATTATGTTAGCTAAGTTTAGTTAGTTTAACACTTTTTATTTGAGCAACATAAGATTTTCAAAAATCGGTTTCTACCTCACGTCTGCTTTTGACATTTCTGCCATTATTTGCATTTGCTTCTTATTGATTCCTTTTTGGGTTCTTTTTGGGAAATTGAGCTTTTTGAAGGATTTTCTACAGTAACTTGTGTTTTTAGTGAAAAGTTTTGCTGTTCCAAAGCTAAACCAAAGGTCTTTTATCTTTTGAATACACTAATGTTGCTAATGAAGATTGTGTGAAGTTTTGTATGAAGGAAAAATTTCAAGTGTACAGAGAGAATGATGTAATGAGATGAAGAATGGACAAAATATCAAGCTTGGGGATTCCACCCTGGTGTCACCCCAAGAAATATCCAAGAAGTACAAGCGTCAAAGCTTGGGGATGCCCAAGGCATCCCCTTCATCAATAAAAGGCTCAGGTCTTTCTAGACACTTCGTTTTTATTGTTTCATGCACTGTTGTGTTGTTCTTGGAGCGTCTTAGTTTTCATTTGGTTTGCTTAGTTTGTTTAGTTTGCTTGATTAAAGTAGTTTGGACCCCCGTTCTTGCTATGTTGTTTTAAATAAGTTGATTGGTGTTGGAAAGGAGTAGAAAGTTCTTGCTTGAAAGTGCAAGAGGAGCCTGCATTGACTGTGACTTAGACTTTAGCATGACATGCTAGGTGTTGTTTTGACCTTATGCTTAGTGATTTTTGTTGTAGCATGTCTTGTTCCAAACAATTGGTATTGCTTAGTGTGCCTTGAAAAAAATCATGCGTTGTTTTAGCATACAAAAGCATAGTATTGTGGTATTCTCCTTTGATGTTTTGTTTGGGTTGACTTGGCAGATGCTCACACCATGTTATGACTATAAACAAGTCACCATAGCCTCTATGATCATTTATTACTTGACTTGTAGTACCACTCTATGCTTTGATTAGTAATGTTTTGTTGTTCTGCATGATTATGGCCATTATTGCTCTCTTAGTTGGTTGCTCCTGTTGGCGATATGCCCTGGAGGCAATAATAAAAGTGGTTATTATTATATCTTTGTGTTTATGATAAATGTTTATATTTTCATGCTATAATAGTATTAACTGGAACCATTAATACTTATGTGATTTGTAAACTGAATTAGAGTCCTTGGTAAATCCTCTTTATAATACTAGCTTGTTGGTTAATAGATGATCGTGGTTTCTCGATCATGAACATTGAGATGTTATTGACAACAAGATCATATCATTGGGAGAATGGTATGATGGACATACTCCTATAGATAAGCGTAGCATAAAGATCAAGTCATTTCAATAGTTCGTTTGCTATAAGCTTTCTGATACATAGTAACCTAATTCCTTCGACCATGATATCATGCTAATCACCATCACCGGAAGGATACTTTTATGACATAAAACACCACACCGTAACTGGGTGGCTAAAAAGGTGGCATTGAGTGTTCGGAAAGTATTTTTTGAGGCACATGGATCAAGAGTGGGATTTGTCCATCCATATGACGGATAGATATACTCTGGGCCCTCTCGGTGGAATGTCATCCAATTATCTTGCAAGCATGTGACTGGCTTACAAGGGATCACATATCACAGGAACGAGAAAAGAGTACTTATCAGTAACAAGGTTGAACTAGGTATGCAAAGATACCGACGATCAAACCTCGGATAAGTAAACTATCACGAGATAAAGGGAAATTGGTATCGTATGTAAGTGGTTCATTCGATCGCAAAGTAATCGTAGAAATATGTGGGAGCCATATGAATTTCCAGATTCCTCTATTGGTTATTGATCGGAGAAGTGTCTCGGTCATGTCCGCATAATTCACGAACTGTAGGGAGACACACTTAAGGATTCGATGTTGTTTAGTAGAGATGGAATGTAAGTAGGGAAACCAAATGTTTTTCGGAGTCTCGGATGGGATCCGGGATATCACGAGGAGATCCGGAATGGTCCGGAGAATATGATTCATATAAGGAAAGTCCGATTCCGGAGTTCGGGAATGATTTCGATGTTTTCATCGGAGAGGTTCTAGAAGGGTCTAGAAGGTTCACTGTATCGTAAGGGGAATGGTTCATGAACGTGTCATGGTTAAGTGGAATGATTGGATCATGTCCTAGGTCGCTTGGTTGGGCATTTGCAAGAGAGAAATAAATCTCTAAATTGAAAGTCAAAAGGGAAGTTTGAAAAGTCAACTGGAACAATAGTTTCCTAGTGTAAGAACGAAAGAGTCCTTCCTTTTCTCCAACTTGGGTTTGGGGAAGGATTCAAACTCTCCTCTCCAAAGCTGCCCTCCCTCTCATAAATAGAGGGGAGGGGCTGCCCCAAAGAACCACAACCATCCCTCCCCACCCGAGCGCCGCCGCCGCCGGCCCGTCGACGTCAACCTAGTCCCCGCCGACACACCTCCTCCTCTTCGTCCTTCTAAACCTAGATCACCGGAAACCCTAGATCCACCATAACTCGCACCGGCTTAGGCGAAGCCCTGCAGGATCTTCCCTCTACTTCCGACACCATGCCGTCATGCGGCCGGAATCGCGAGGGAAGAACTACAACCTCCACTACCTGCTGGAACAAGGGAGAGGAAGGTCTTCATCGAGTACCGAACGTGTGACCGACTGTGGAGTCGCTGCCGGAACGTAGCGCCGGAAGGATCGTCTACACGATCTTGAGATCGGAAAGTGTACTACTACATCATCTACGAGAATCTTCTCTCGTTAACCGCTTTGGAATCTTCGAGGGTGAGTACTCTAATCGACTCGTTGCTTCAATCTAGTAGATAGATCTTGGCTTGTTTGTGTGCATGCGGTAGAAAATTTTGTTTTCCATGCTATGAACCCCTACAGTGGTATCAGAGCCGTGTCTATATGTAGATCTGTTGCACGAGTAGAACACAATGGTTATTGTGGGTGTTGATGCTTTTGTTGTTGATTGCTTCTATTGTACTTTGCACCTTGCGGGATGGTGGAATGAAGCGGCCTAGGATAACCTTACATGACATCATTCATGAGACTTGCTCCACGCTTGACATGCAACTTGTATTGCATAAGTGGCTTTGCGGGTGCCTGTTTCTCCCAACATAGTGAAGATTCAATTTACAACGGGTAATTGACAATACTAGTATCAATGTTGTGGTTCTTGTTCGTAAGTTAGAACGACACTTATTGAAAGCCCCAAACCACGTAAAACATGCAAAGAAAATTAGAGGCGTGTAACTTTGTTTTGCAGGGGTGTGTTGTGATGTGATATGGCCATGATTGTGATTATATATGATGTATGCAATGTTCCTTATTGTAAGTTGGTAACCGGAAGGAGCCATATGGTTGTCTTTTAATTTCGTTAAGACATGCGTGTCTATTATTCAAAGTAGTTGTAATAGTTGATGCTGGTGGATGACAACCATGAAGCGGTGCCATTGACCTTGACGCCATGCCGGTGATGATGGAGATCATGTTCGTGCTTGAAGATGATGATCGGAAGCACAAGAAGAAAGTCCATATCATATCACATATTATGAATTGCATGTGATGTTAATCCTTTTATGCATCTTGTATTTCTTAGTTCACGATGGTAGCATTATAAGATGATCCCTCTCACAAAATTTCAAGTTATAAAGTGTTCATCCTTAGTAAGCACCGATGCTAAAGCTCGTTGTTTCGAAGAACCACGTGATGATCGTGTGTGTTAGATTCTGCGAGTGTATACAACGGGAGCAAACCAGATTTGCTCATGCGGAAGCTAAGGTTTAATCTTGACGAGCCTAGCATGTACAGACATGGTCTCGGAACACGGATCACCAAAGGTAAAGCATGAGTCATATAGTAGATATGATGAACATGTTGATTGTTCGCCATTGAATCTACATCAACTCTCGTGATGATAGGTTTTGATGTTGTGGATTTGGTTTGTGTGATCAATAAAAAAATGTGAGGGATATTGTTTTGAGTGGGAGTTCACCTAGATTAATTTAAGTATTAATTAGAACTCAATTTGTCATAAACTTAGTCTAAACTATTGCAAATATGTCGTAGATCAATGGCGGCCCCTACCATCAATTTTAATGCGTTCCTAGAGAAAGAAAAGTTGAAAAACAATAGAAGCAACTACGCGGATTGGATCCGCAATTTGAGGATTGTCCTCAATGCTGGTAATTTGACCTATGTGCTGGATGCACCGCTGGGTGACCCACGTGCAGTTGATGCTACCGATGAGGTGAAGAATTTTTTCCTCACTCGGAAGAATCAGTAATCCACTATTCAGTGTGCTATCTTGTATGGTTTGGAATTGAAGCTTCAGAAAAGGTTTGAGAACCATGACCCACATGATATTGTCCGTGAACTCAAAATGATATTTGAGGATCACGCGGCAGTTGAGAGTTATGAGGTTTCTGAAAAGTTCTTTAACTGCAATATGGAAGAGGGCAGCTTCGTTAGTGAGAACGTGATTAAGATGTCTGGGCACGCAAGCAAGCATCAAATCTTGGGTATAGTGATTCCTAATGCTTTGGGGATTCACCGTGTCCTCCAATCACTACCACCAAGTTACAAGAACTTTGTGATGAACTACAATATGCAAAACATGGACAAGTCGTTGCCCGAACTCCTCTCCATGTTAAAGTCTACGGAAGTGGAGATCAAGAAAGAGCACCAAGTGTTGATGGTCAATAAGACCAACAAATTCAAGAAGCAAGGCAAGTCTAAGAAAAAGGGAAACTTCAATAAGGGCGGTAAGAAAGTTACAGCGCCGGCGAAGAAGACCAAGGCTGGTCCTAAGCCTGATACTGAGTGCTTTTACTGCAAGAGAGAAGATCACTGGAAGTGGAATTGCCCTAAGTACTTGGTGGATTTGAAGAACGGAAACATCAAGAAGAAAGGTATATCCGATATACATGTTATTGATGTGTATCTCACTAGTACTCGTAGTAGTGCCTGGGTATTTGATACTGGTTCGGTTGCTCATATTGGTAACTCGAAATAGGTGCTGCATAATAGACGGAAACTAGCAAAGAACGAGGTGACGATGCGCGTTGAAAATGGATCAAAGGTTGATGTGATCGCGGTCGGCATGCTACCTCTTCATCTACCATCGGGATTAGTTTTATACTTAAATAATAATTATTTGGTGCCTGTGTTGAGCATGAACATTATATCAGGATCATGTTTATTGCGAGAGGGTTACTTGTTTAAATCCGAGAATAATGGTTGTTCGATTTATATGAGTAATATGTTTTATGCACATGCACCTTTGATATATGGTCTATTCTTGTTGAATCTCGATTGTAGTAATACACATATTAATAACATTGAAGCTAAACGTATGATAACTTGACCTATATGTGGCACTGTCGTCTTGGTCATATTGGAGTGAAGCGTATGAAGAAACTCCATTCTGATGGACTTCTTGAATCACTTTATTTCGAATCACTTAAAAGATGCGAAGCATGTCTGATGGGTAAAATGACTAAGACTCCATTTTTCGGTATGATGGAGCGAGCTACAGACTTATTGGAAATCATACGTACCTATGTGTGTGGTCCAATGAGTGTAGCATTGCGCGGTGGTTATTGTTATGTTCTTACCTTCACAGATGACTTGAGTTGATATGATTATATCTATTTCATGAAACATAAAAAAACCTATGATCTTTGATCGGGCAACGACTGCGCTTGGGCACTGTTTCCTTCTTGAAGGCGTTGTTATTGGAGTGGAGGACTACTGGTGTTTTTCTGATGGTGTCACTGTCGTTGCTTTGAGGATTAGTTATCTGTAGCGGGACTTTTCTTTTTTGTAATTCTTCTTTCTTTTTTCTGGGTTGTGTGCATCCGTAGGGCCGCTAGGGCATGCGTTGTTGCAGAGGTTGGGTGTAATTGGTATCCCTGTGATATTAATATATACTCTTTTCCAAAAAAAATCATGAAACATAAGTTCGAAACTTTCGAGAAGTTTAAGGAATTTCAAAGTGAGGTAGAGAATCAACGTAACAAGAAGATTAAATTTCTACAATCTGATCGTGGAGGTGAATATCTAAGTTACAATTTTGGCGAGCATTTGAAGAAACGCGGAATACTTTCACAATTGACACCGTCGGGAACACCACAATGTAATGGTGTGTCCGAACATCGTAATCGAACTCTTTTAGATATGGTTCTTTCTATGATGTCACTTACATATTTACCGCTATCATTTTGGGGTTATGCATTAGAAACAGATGCATTCACTTTAAATAGGGAACCATCTAAATCCGTTGAAATGACACTATATGAATTATGGTTTGGGAAGAAACCTAAATTGTCGTTCCTTAAATTTTGGGGTTGTGAAACTTATGTAAAGAAGTTACAGCCCGACAAGCTTGAACCCAAAGCGGAAAAATGTGTCTTCATAGGATACCCGAAGGAAACTATTGGGTATACCTTCTATCATAGATCCGAGGGCAAAATCTTCGTTGCCAAGAATGGATCCTTTCTAGAGAAGGAGTTTCTCTCGAAAGAAGTGACTGGAAGGAAAGTAGAACTCGACGAGGTTGTTGAACCTTCTCTCGGACTTGAGAGTAGCGCAGCACCGGAAGTAGTTCCTGTGGCGCCTACACCAATAAGAGAGGAAGCTAATGATGTTGATCATGAAACTTCGGTTGAAGTTACTATGGAACCTCGCAGATCAACAAGAAATCGTACCACTCCTGATTGGTATGATCCCGTTATGAGTGTCATGTTGGTGGATAACACCGATGACCCTGCGACATGAGGAAGCGATGATGATCCCAGATTCCAATAAATGGCAATAAGCCATGAAATCCGAGATTGGATCCATGTACAAAAACCAAGTATGAACTTTGGTGGACTTACCGGATGGTCGGAAGGCTGTCGAGAACAAATGGATTTTCAAGAAGAAAACAGATGCTGGTCGTAATGTTACTTTCTATAAAGCTTGACTTGTCGCAAAAGGGTTTCGACAAATTCAAGGAGTTGACTATGATGAGACTTTCTCACCGTAGCTTAAAGTCTGTGAGGATTTTATTAGCAATCGCTGCATATTATGATTATGAGATATGGCAGATGGATGTCAAAACAGCATTCCTCAATGGAGACATTGATGAAGAGTTGTATATGGTACAACCCAAAGGTTTTGTCGATCCTAAAGATGCTAACAAGGTATGCAAACTTCAACGATCCATTTATGTATTGAAGAAAGCATCCCGGAGTTGGAATCACTACTTGGAAAACAGCTATAGGTAATCAGCACATCCGTGGCTCACATGGTTGAAGTGCCCCACAGCTAAAACAGGCGTGGCTCACCTATGGGCAGTGCCCTACTAGTAACTAGAACAACCGTGGCGCACATGGCCATAGTGCGCCACGGATATGTGTGCCAGGCCTGTGGTGATGACGCATACCCGTAGCGCACATAGGGGTGGTGCGCTACGGTTGTTTGGGATAGCCATAGCGCACATGAGGCAAGTGCGCTACGCCTATGTGAAGCCCCCTCTGCTCCTTAAACGGGCATAAACATCCGTGGCGCACTATGGCCATGTGCGCCACGGATGTGATTTTTCCCTGTGGAGCACTGGGGCCATGTGCGCCACGGATGTGTCGACCTGCACAAACATATGTGATCATGTGATCATCTCTCCACCACCCCACACTTCACTTTCCCCTTCTTCTTCCTCCTTAGATCTAGTCGGGATCCTTCTCCTTCCCACCTCAATTTCTCCACCCATTCACCATTTTTAGCATGTAGAACTTGCCTTGGATGTTACATAAGTAGTAGAAAAGCTCTCCTCTCTCATCTCCTTCTCCGTTCTCGCGCGCACCTCTCCTTTCCATCTTCTCGCGATTGGTCTCTCATATCGGTAAGTTGTCCATGTAAGGATGTGTTCATGTGTATATGGATGATATGGTCATATGTATGTAGATGATCGATGCTCATGATGTGTGTATGGAGAGGATCGATATGGTCATATGTGTGTATATATGGAGAGTATCGATGATGCTCATCCATGTGTGTATGGAGAGGATAATGATATGTTCATGTGTGTATGGGTCTCGGTCTCTCCCTCTCTTGTGTTTGTATGTGAACAAGTTGCCATTTGTTTTGCCAAAATGTTGATTCATTTCCATTTTGGCAAGACTTTGTCATTTCGCAAAGGTCCTAATTTTAGGATAGGTCATGCCGAAATTTTCTATCGACAATTGCATGCATGCATTCATTATGTGGTTCTAATAGACTTCTAATTATACCGTGTACACCGTGCAGGCAAAAATGGTCTGCATAATGAGCGAAGGCATTGTGGCTAGATTTTTGAAATGTGCGACGGCCGACATGATACGAAATAACAAGACGGATATAAGATGTCCATGCAGAAGATGCAAACTCAACTGGGTGATCGACCCAGATTCCGGGAATCTGCAGGCGCACCTGCTCCTCCATGGTTTCATGGATGGATACACTTGTTGGATAAGCGATGACGAAGACGATGGAGACGGTGAAGGTGGCCAACATGACGATGATCATCATCACGGCAAGAACGGGCGAGATGATGAAGAGTCTCCTAGAGATGGTGAAGGTGCGGAAACAGACCGGGATGATGATGATATAGATGCCGGAGGAGGAGACGACGATGGAACAACGTCAGGCTGGGTGCAGGACCCTTATGTGCAAGAGCTGCTTCTCAAGCAAACGAGTAATGCCAGGGTTGCCGCTAGAGAGAAAGCCAAGCTTGCGTAACTTGAGAAAGACGCGGTTACTCCATCGTATGAAGGATGCAGGCCCCATGATACCCGGTTGAATGTAATGCTCAAGGCTATGGAGATGAAGGCAAAACACAAATTGAGCGACGCAAGCTTCGACGATATGATGGCATTCTGGCACGATCGTCTCCCGGAGGGGAACACATGTCCAACTAGTATCGAGGACTCCAAGAAAATCGTCTGTCATCTCGATCTACCGCACGTTAGATATCATGTATGCATCAACGATTGCATCATTTATCGGGGCGAGGACGCGGAGAAAACCACATGCCCGGTGTGCAGCGTGAGTCGATACAAGAAAGGTAAGAAAGCACCTCAAAAAGTGGTATGGTACATTCCTATCACTCCTCGTCTGCAGCGGCTATTTCGTGGACCCTAAGGAAGCGAAGCTCATGCGATGGCATGCGGAAAGGAAGAAGCCAGGAGATGATGATGACCCGAAAGGATGAGCTGGCGACGCACCTTCGGATGCTAGCGCTGGAAAGCATTGGACCTCGAATTCCTGCATTCGTGGAGATTCGAGGAACATCAGGCTTGGTGCGAGCACCGATGGACTCAATCCGCTCGGTAGCTGAGCAGCACGCAAAGACTTGGTATGTGTTTGTATGGATGTACAACCTCCCTCCATGGTTGTGCATGAAGAAGAAGTACATACAAATGAGTATGCTAATTCAAGGGCCGAAACAACCTGGTACCGACATCAATCTATATCTCGGGCTGTTGAAAGAGGAGCTAGCCACGTTATGGGAATCTGGAGCCAATACTTACGACGCCGTCGCACAAGATTATTTCACTATGAGAGCCGCTTTGGTCACTACGTTGCAAGACTATCCAGGTTGCGGGTATATCTCGGGGCAGGTTATCCAAGGATTCTGCGCATGCGTTAGGTGCATGGATAACACAAGCTATCTCCAACTAGAGAAAGATCCAGGGTCATCGAAAACCGTGTTCATGGCGCACCGGAGGTGGCTCGGCAAGAATGATCCATGGAGAAAACGTGGAGACCTGTTCGATGGCAAATCCGAGACCCGAGGAATCCCAGAGCGTAGGAGCAGCGAAGAAGTGGAAGAGTTGCTGAAAAACTGGAAATATTGTCCTAAGCCTGGAAAGAAGCGAAAGAGGCAGCAACAAGACAAGCCGCTGATGAAGGTATGGAAAACAAGGTCTGTTTTCTGGGAGTTGCCATACTGGAAGTTTCTCCGCACGCCTCATAGCCTCGACATCATGCATATCACGAAAAACGTGCGAGTCCGTCGCCACCATAATCAACATGCCAGATAGGACGAAAGATGGTCCAAAAGCAAGGCACGACCTGATATGCTTGGGTATCCGGAAGGAGCTTCACGGAGGATGCACTACTCCTGATGATCAGGAAGATGACGATGATCATGAGTCGGAGATGACACAAGGTCGTCGAAAGGGTAAAAAGTTCAAGAAGAACGAATATTACTGCCCTCCTTCTTTCTTCACTCTAAGCCAGGATGAGATCAAACAGTTTTTCAAGTGCCTTCTAGGAGTCAAATTTCCTTACGGCTACGCGGGCAAGATAAGCAGATACCTAGACGAGGCGAAGCAGAGGTTCAGTGGCATGAAGTCTCACGACTGTGTCGTGCTAATGACGCAGGTACTTCCGGTCGCACTAAGAGGGATAATGGACGAGCACGTCCGTGAAACGTTATTTGGCCTCTCCAAGTTTTTCGACGTCATCTCTAGGAAGTCAATTGGCGTGAATCAGCTTGGGAGGCTACAGGAGGAGATCGTCGTGATACTATGCGAGCTTGAGGTCTACTTCCCACCCGCATTCTTCGACATTATGGTGCATGTCGGGGGGTTGACCTCGGGTAGGTCAGAGACGGGGAAAGACAGAGGTACAATCCCCGTCTAGTTTCCGAGTTACGGTCCAAGTCGGCCGAATCATGAATACGCTTCCGATGTAAGGCGAAGCCCGTGTATATGTATCAAGTAGTTACCCGGCCGAGTTACTAAGAGGGTCGGCCGGGTTAGCCCAAGTGATCTTGATGAAGGTGAATAACGAGCCGAGTTACACAAGGTAAGGTAAGGCCGAGTGATACGAAGCTTGTAGGAGAAGGAGAAGCCCAAGGTCAAACTATAGCTGCAGGCTAGAAGGAATCAGAGCGGAGCCAAGCACAAGAGACAAGGATGCACAGCGTCAGAGGGGCAGAAGGATGTCACGGAGGTGACAGTCCTGGAGCCCGAGGCACGCAGGAGGGGGCCATGGAGCCTTGCCGTTAGAAGGGCGACAGGAAAGGAGGCCGAACTACTATTTTGGGACAAGCATATTCCACGAATATGCTTGCCTCGTCACCCTAAGGGCACCCAAGGCACTCCTTTATAAGGGAGGCTTGGACCGAGGAAGGCATCGACTCTTTGAGCACCGTTAGGTCAGAGATTCATCTTGTCCCCCTGTATACAGCTCGAGGAGCACTTGTAACCCAACAAGAGAGAAATAAAGATCATCACTTTAACAGCTTGAGTGTAGACACGATTGCATCTTCCCTCCCCAGATCCCACTAGCATCCATTGGCCCCATACTTTAGCCTACCCATGGCATCTGCCGTGCCACCACCACGGTTGGCGTGGGGCCAGCCGGTGCTAGTGGAGTTGTGATCCGGACGGAAACTTCATCAACACCCGGCGAGCGTTGTTTCGGCTTGGTCTAGAGATTTGGTCTGCGACTATGTCACGACAATGCAGAAGCTTGTGGGGAAAACTCCCCGCAATGGGGTCTTCATCACCGGGCAAGCAGGTGGTCTACGGCGTCGACATCACCGGCATTTATCCTCACCAAAGTTGTTGTTGCGCAGGAGAGCCACCTCGTAGCGCAGCAAGCCATCCATCAAGAGAGCATCCTGCAGGCAGCGTCAAGGTGATGGTCGCAGCAGGAGCTCAAGTTGGAACAGCAGTAGCCGGGTCAAGCAGAGAACTCGCAGCGCAAAGCGCACCCAAGGCACCACGCTGCAAACCACGAGGTAATTCCGCCGAGGACAAACCCGACCGAGCTACATGACACCACCCCAAAGGCACCACGAGTGAGAGGGCCACCTGGAAAGGCCAGAGAACATTCTTCAAAGCGACTATAGAAAACTTAACCACACTGTAGCGCCGATCCTTGATCCGCAAATGCTCAGCAGAGTTAGAAGAAACCGTGCAAAAGGTCCGGTAGAGGCCAAAAAGTATCAACTTCGGGAATCCTTGAACAGACCCCGAGAGAATATGCAAAAGCTAATAAGTTGATATCGCACCCGAGCGGGTGGAAGAACTAAGATTAAGAGGAAGAACCTCATGGATGACATTAACAAAGAGCATGAAGCTCACAGGCGAATCGGTGACTTGGGTTTGCCGAGGCAAGACTTCCGAAGAACCCGAGGCGGCAAATGCCGCAGCATTGGAATTGGAGGGTTGACGGGAAGCTCGGCAGAAACAACAAGAAAGAGTGAATGAGCTGGCGCGCATCGCGAACCAGCAAAATGAGGAAATACTCAGAACTAACCCGGCAAGACCAGGGGCTTCACGGATGGTTCATTCGGCAGGGGCAGCGCCTTATCCGCGGCAGCAGCATCTTCACCCGGAAACAACGCTCGAAGAGACAAAGCAGTAACCTCGTGGAAGAGGAACAAGCAAATTGTTCCATATGACCCGGATGGTGGAAAGGCAAATGAGAACAGGCAATGCAAGCCGAGGTAACAGTGGGGAGAGAAACCACGGCCGTGTGGAAAAGACGGCGGGGCGAGGCAATGGGGATCTCGGAGAGAACCCGCGAGAGGCAATCATGAAAACCAGACCCCGGCCGAAGTAAGGAGAGAGATGCCGCCCAACCCGCAACCAAGACAAGAACCTCGGCAGGAAAGAGAAGTAAGGCCAACTCGCCACAATCAGATGAATGAAAGGTACAATGATGGTTATTCCGAGGTGGAATACGCAATCCAGGGTGGAAACAATCACTATGGGATGCAGGACAGAATCCTGTATAGGGATTTGCCAGCGAGTGATGCGAGAGTAAAGTTGTATCGGCTATACCGATCCGAACTGTTGGAAGAACAAGGTCCACCAGGCCCGGCATGTTTTGGACCACGGATCATGGGCGAACCACCAGTGCCGAATTTTCAGTTAGCAAGAGGCACAAAAACATACAACGGAAGTACCAAGCCACAAGAATGGTTGATTGATTATGCCACTTCTGTGAAGATAGCGGGTGGCAACTTAAGATGGGCAGTGCGGTATGTCCCACAGATGTTGGAAGGACCAGCCAGGGTATGGTTGAATAATCTACCAGCCAGCAGTATCAACTGTTGGTCAGATTTCGAGGAAATGTTTTCACAACTTTACCAAAGACGCATAAGAGGCCAAATAGGCCACAATAGTTAGCCATGTGCAAGCAGAGGCCGAATGAAACAGATAGAGAGTTTTTAACTCGATGGTGCAACCTGAGAAACTCATGTGAGGGAATTATCGAATCGCAAGCAATCGCTTGGTTCGCGCAAGGCTGCCGTTACGCCAGCGTGTTATGGCAGCGCAAAGAGATATGCCAACCACATCGCGTAAACTATCGAATAGCAGACTCCTATGCATTGGGCGACCCAACCCAACCGGAATTAATGTCGGATCATCGTGAGCAACAGGACCATTATGCGAGAGAATTGGCGGTCGTCCAGCGTGATTTCAGAGGAAGAAGAAGAGAGGAGAGGCGGATTATAGATATAATTCGGCCCTGTGGCGCGATAGCACAAGATCAGCCGAGTCACGGAGCAACTCAACGATGTAAGAATGGACCTCAACGGTGGACATCAAGAAATGAGGAAAAGGCAATGGACCCCGAGCAAAAGAAGCAATGGCAAGAGAGGCCGAAATACGCTCAATCCATGTTAGATCAAGGCAAATTTCACACATCAAACCCATCGCACCAGCCAATCATACGACCGCCAATGTGCTCGATGAAAATGCGATGGGGAACCCAGCAGGAGTTCGCTCCCCATCAAGTGCAACAAAGATCATCCGCAATTAATCGGAGCAAATACACAGCAACGATGCTACCGCCTCCCTAGGTACGATAACTCAGATCGGAGGATGCAAAGGCATCAAGTAATAAACCAGGTCCACGGATTTAGGATGAATCCGCAAATACCGGACGTAATGATTACAGGAACATCACCGCCTTATTGTGTGTTCACAACGAACAAAGAGGACAAGCAAAGTGTGCAGCGCTGGCATATGGAAGTGAATGCAGTTATGCCGGAAGTACCAAGATACCAGCCATGGTCTGATCAGGAGGTGACCTGGAGCATGAAAGACCACCCCAGAATAATGCCGAGTCCAGGATCATATGCACTTGTGTTGGATCCGACATTTGTTGGACCGAGCATCAACGTGAAATTTTCAAAAGTACTTATTGACAATGGGAGTAGTATCAACATCATGTACAAAGATACCATGCATAAACTCGGAATATCGCAGAATATGCTGCAGTCCACGAGGACAACTTTCCATGGGATAGTGCCAGGGCTTTCATGTGAGCCCATCGGTAAAGTCCGAGTGGACGTGTTATTCGGCATAAGAGATAATCGCAGAGCGTAAAATTTAGAATTTGAAGTGGTGGATCCGGAAAGTTGTTATCATGTTTCACTCGGACGGCCAGACCGCCAAATTCATGAGCAGCTGTCATATAAGTTATCTAAAGATGAAGTTACGGACCACGGGGTGATAATTCAGGGGATTACAAGAAGTCAATGGAGTGTGCTTCACCGGTCAAATTTGGTGAGTCATTGGTTATAGCAAGAAAAAGAAAAGGATTCAAGAGGTAGCAGCCCTCGCTCACCGGCACAATCGAACATGCCGACCGCCAACCTCATGGCGTGTCTCTTTTCACGACTAAAGAGACGAAGAAGTTTCAGATTGATGAGCAATTCCTAGAGCGCATCGTTACTATTGGTGCAGGCCTTGACGCTAAATAGGAAGGCGAGCTCACCAACTTCCTCCGTGAGAATCGACATATTTGCATGGTCAACTCAAGATCCGCAAGGTGTGCCGAGGAGTTGGTCGAGCACTCTTAAACGCCGCAAGGAGCAAGGCCGGTGAAGCAACCTCTCCGCCGCTTCACCAAGACAGAGAAAAGTAATAGGGTATGAAATAGCTCGCCTCGCAGCCGTGTTCATCATGGAGGTGCTATATCCGGATTGGTTATCAAATCCGTGCTAGTAGAAAAGAAGAAAGATGACCCCAATGTAGCCATTGTATGGCTTAATGTGTATCGACTACACCAACCTGAACAAGGCATGTCCGAAAGATCCTTTTCCATTGCCTAGAATAGACCAAGTCATTGACTCGACCGCTGGTTGTGAGCTGTTATCGCTTGTAGATGCGTATTCGTTTCCACCGATACCGTTAAATCCGCCGATCAAATAAAGATCTGCATTTATCACCCCGCACGGGCTTATTGTTATCGCACAATGCCATTTGGCTCGAAATGCAGGAGCAACATATCAAAGATGCATGCAAAAATGCCTCGCATGATCGAGATAGGAAAATGTACAGTGTATGTGGATGACGTGGTCATCAAAACTAAAGAGAGCAAAACTTTGCTAGAAGATATACGGCAAACTTTTGCGAACCTGAGAAGGTTCCGAATGAAGCTTAATCCAGAGAAATGCACATTTGGCATGCCGGCAGGAAAACTACTCGGTTTCCTTGTGTCCAGCCGAGGTATCGAGGCTAATCCAACAAAGATAAGAGCAGTAGAAAGAATGGAATTGCCAAAATGTTTGAATGATGTACAAAAAATCACGGGCTGCTTGGCCTCGCTTAGTCGATTTGTATGTCGGCTAGGAGAGAAGGCACTGCCGCTTTATCAGCTGATGAGAAAGTCGGACAAATTCAGTTGGACTCCGCAGGCGGACCTTGCATTTCGTGAGTTGAAAAAGATGCTAGTTACGGCACCCATTTTAGCTTCTCCATTATCGAAAGAACCTATGCTACTCTATGTAGCGGCTACCAATCGAGTAGTTAGTACTGTAGTCGTAGTGGAACGACTTGAAGATGGTAAGTCGATTCAGAGGCCGGTCTATTATCTAAGTGAAGTATTATCCACTTCAAAGCAGAATTACCCGCACTATCAGAAGATGGCTTATGGAGTATATATGTCGGCAAAAAAGCTTAAGCATTACTTTGAAGAGCACCCCATCAAAGTAATCTGTGAGGCACCCATAGCCGACATATTGAGCAACAAAGACGCAAGTGGCCGAATAGCAAAATGGGCGATCGAGTTATCACCGTATGCTCCACAGTTTGATAGAAGAGATGCAATCAAATCTCAGGCTGTCGCAGACTTTATCGTAGACTGGGCCGAGGTGCAGTATGAGCCACCATTGCCAGATCCAAATTACTGGACAATGAATTTCGATGGTTCCAAACTAAGGAATGGTTTGGGAGCAGGAATAGTGCTAACCTTGCCTAAAAAAGACCAATTGAAATATGTACTGCAAATACATTTTGCTGCGTCCAAAAATGTAGTTGAATATGAAGCGCTAGTCCATGGATTGAAAGTAGCAAAAGAAATTGGTATACGCCGAATCCTATGCTATGGTGACTCGGATCTAGTAGTACAATAAGTATCGTGCGCTTGGGACGCGTTAGATGCTAATATGTCTTTATACAGATTCCATGTGCAAAAAATCAAGGATACTTTGAAGGATGTGAATTCCACCACATACCGAAAGCGAAAATGACGTTACCGACACATTGTCAAAATTAGGATCAACCCAATCAATTCCTCCGTATTGCCTCGAGCACCTCAGAAACCATCAATAATCCCATCACCGTAATCCGAATCTATCTTTATCCCAGCAACTTCGCAGAAGATCACACGCCAATGGAGGTAGATTCAGAATGACTCGAACCCCTAAAGAGGGGGACAGCCGAGGTAAGCACAATCATGGAGAGAGCCGAGGTATATATACGTCAGAGAACATGGAGATAGACAAAGGAGATCACATCGTAAAAGTAACACCGATATGGGCGCAACCCATATTTTCTTACCTAAAAGACGCTATGTTGCCGAGTAATGAGGTATTAGCTAGACAAACCGTAAGAAGAGCAAAAGCCTATACAATCATAAACAATGAGTTATATAAGAGAAGCGCCACAAACGTATTGCGTGTGCGTGAGTTCCACAAGGTCAGAAATCCTTCTAGACATACACCAAGGAGAATGTGGGCACCATGCCTCATCTCGCTTTAGTAGACAAGGCATTTAGGCATGGATTCTATCGCCAACGGCATTAAGAGAAGCAAAAGAATTAGTTAAGAAATGCAATGGGTGTCGAGATACGCAACTGTAATACATATGCCGTCACGAAAGTTAAAAACAATACCCATCACTTGGCCATTTCTCAGATGGGGTTTAGATATGGTGGGACCATTCAAGCCGGGCGAGGAGGAATGACCCACATATTGGTTATGGTAGACAAATTCACAAAATGGATTGAAGTAAAACCAATTAAAAAGTGTGATGGGCACACAAAGAAGTTGAAATTTCTCAAGGATATCATCTTGAGATACGGTACCCGCACAAGATTATTACGGATAATGGCACAAACTTTGCGTATGAGCTGCTAGATTTTGCCGAGAGAAGCACATAAGACTAGATATTGCCTCGTGGCTCACCCAAGATCCAATGGACAAGTGGAAAGGTCTAATGGATCGTGTCGTCAGAATAAAACCGCGACTGGTCGAACCTTTGCAAAGGTCGGCAGGATGTTGGATCAAGAAATCCCAGCCGCATTTATGGAGCCTCGACTACTCAATAGATCAACAAAGCTACACTCCATTCTTTCGTGTACGGGCAGGCCGCATTTCCACCGACATAATATATGACTCGCCAAGAGTTGCTCAAGACACAACCTCGTAGACAAATGAGATAGCTCGGCAAGATGTCAGAGACCTGCGGAAGAAGCCGAGAGTTGACATTATCACGATCGCTATTTATCAACAGAACTTGCGGCGGTATCACAAAGAAAGTGAATCCAAGAGTATTCAAAGAAGGAGATTTGGTCCGACTCGCGCAACGCACGGCCGCATGCACAAGTTGTCACCCCATGGAAGGACCGTTTATTGTGAGCAAAGCATTGCACAACGATGCATATTATCTAATCGACGCCAGCCCCGGAGGGAACAAGGCATAAAATCGCGAAGAAACGAAGCGTCCGAATGTGGCTTTACTCGCCATTCTACTCAGAGCATTATATCTCAAAGTCAAAATACAATGATGTATTTGAACCTCGGCACCCGTGAGCGTGACTGGGACCGCCATAAGTTATATTTATTTCGCCTATGTATTTGAACCTCGCACCCAGCGCTTACTCGGGACCGCCATATGTTATATTTATTTCGTGTTGTGTGTTTGAACCCCACCCATAGCAATGACTCCGGGACTGCCATATGTATATTTATTTCGTTATGTGCTTGAACCTTGGCGCCTGCAAAGGACTGGACCGCCATATGTTATATCTATTTCATACAGGTACTTGAACCTCGCGCTACGGAGGACTAACTCGGGACTGCCATATGTTATATTTATTTCATGTTACTTAATATGAACCTCGCCCTCAGCAAAGGACTGGGACCGCTATATGATATATCAATTTCAGATAATATCTAAACTCGATCTAAAGCAGCGACTGGGACTACCGATGCTACCTCAAACTTATGTCAACGCACTCATATCATTCTTATACTACCTCTGAAATTTGATTTACATATGGAAGTTTCAGACAATAAACAATGATCCAAAGGATTGCTATATACTTCCACAACGTAAGTAGTTAACTTATGTTCGTAATGATCAATATCATATGATATTCGTAGCTCACGCCTGGATAAAACCATAAAAAATAGAGGCAAAGATAAGCCCTAAAAGGTCAGGAAAT
Organism: Avena longiglumis; assembly: GCA_030063025.1. Classification (NCBI taxonomy): domain Eukaryota; kingdom Viridiplantae; phylum Streptophyta; class Magnoliopsida; order Poales; family Poaceae; genus Avena; species Avena longiglumis. The sequence goes on along the minus strand of CP125978.1, from coordinate 347,222,986 downwards.
TAAGGGCCAGCAAAGCAAGAATTCGGATTTAACATCCACTTAACCAAATGTCACAACAAGACATGGCAAAAGAAATTGAATCATACAGAAAGTTGACAAATATTTCGCTTACATCATACGCCTTCGCATGCCAGGATCGGAAATAACTTAGGCGTTGTTCGTTGGGGAGGCAGACTTGCTCAAAAGGGCACTCAAGTAGGAGTAACTGATCGAGGTTGCCTCGCCTCCGCCGACTCAGAGCATCACCGCGGTAGAATGCCCGCACTTTGGAAGAGGATCGCGATCGCCGTTGTTGTCCGAGCTTGAGCTGAGCTATCGATGCAGTCGAATCATTTTCACCTTCCCCGCCACCTGAATTATCATCCGAGGCGCCTCCACAACCTCCTAATCCGTCCGGGAGAAAACTCGCCCTTCATTCCAAGTGTGCACGCTTGGCATTTCGACGAGTTGAACGCCCGAGCTTGTCAAGAGCAACAAAAGTGGGATCTTCAACCCCGGATCCAAAGGCGCAAATTTCTCGTGATGTCAAGAGAGATGTCTTCATACCATGACATGATAACAAGAAGGGCCATGTCGGCACAAAGACGCCCAGCAGATTCTCCAAAGACTCAACCGCCTCGATGCCATTAGCCTTGTCACCAATAACTTGACTTCTGATATCGAGTCCCCGAGGTATTCGCCGAGTACATGGTAAGTTTCGGATAGCGGCCGCACCAAGTCCCGCCCATAATTTTCATCGGACCAATCATGCACCAACGGCAACCAAGTAATCCTCCATTGAATATTCAATCAATCAGTGTTCACCTCGACGCGAGCTGCAAGAACCGCTTAGAACTCACGGCTTGGCCTCGGGAAGTGATCTCGCAAAGCATGAACGTGTCAAAGGGGTAGGGACAAAAAGAAAATATAATTCAGCCATGCCAAGTAGCTTACGATGAATGTAGCTCATCATTATCTGAAGGTCTTTGGCCCAATCAACCTTACTCTTCTCAAAACGAGCAATTTCCTCGCTCAAACCCTGGGTTTTAAGTTCGGCAGCTTCAAGGAGTTCTTTGTTCTTCTGCAGATCCAAAGTCAGCCGATTCTTTTCCTCGGAAAATTCTTGGTCGACCTTTTCTAGTTCGGATTTCTGAGAGAGCTTGAGGGTATCCACCTCGGATCGCAGGCGAGCTATCTCATCATCTTTTTCTTGTAGTTGCGCCGAATGAACTGTGTTTTGTTCTAAAAAATGCAGCATCACGTCAGGCATGGGCATGCAATCTTGGTGTGACACTGCAAAGTCTTGCAACTCGGCTTTACCACAGCCAAACGCAATAAGGAAACTTAGCATATATATTAAGAGGGAGAAGGAGTAAAATAGAAAGTAAACTAACCTTCCAGGTTCTTGATCTTCTTTTCAAGGCGAATATTGAGGTTATTAATGTTACCTATTCAACAAGAAGTAAGCCGGCATTCCGTGGACGAATACATGAGAACGTTGGGAATAAGGAAAAGGAACTATCGACATACCAGCCTTCTTCGCCACGGGAAGAACTTTCTCGTACTTCTCTTCCAAATTATTGCGAAAAAAGCAACCTCGAACTCGGCAATCCGCCGGTCATGTGCAACCCGAGTAATGAGGCAAAATGATAAATCAACGAGTAAAGCTAAAGATCCGAGTCAAGGTGACTTAACTCGGATCTAGGTGGTCGGATATTCAAAGCTAATTAGATCCGAATCAAGCAAAGCTTAATTCGGCTCTAGGTGGTCAATATTCAAAGCTAAACCGCATCCGAGTCAAGCGTGACTTAACTCGGATCTAGGTGGTGGATATTCAAAGTTAAAGATCCAGTCAAGGTGACTTAACTCGATCTAGGTGGTCGGATATTCAAAGCTAAATTAGATCCGAATAAAGCAAAGCTTAATTCGACTCTAAGTGGTGGATATTCAAAGTTAAACAGATCCGAGTCAAGCGTGACTTAACTCAGATCTAGGTGGCTGGATATTCAAAGCTAAATTAGATCCGAATCAAGCAAAGATTAATTCGCTCTAGGTGGTGGATATTCAAAGTTAAACCTGCACCCGAGTCAAGCGTGACTTAACTCGGATCTAGGTGGCTGGATATTCAAAGTTAAATTAGATCCGAATCAAGCAAAGCTTAATTCGCCTAGGTGGCTGGATATTCAAAGAACCAGATCCGAGTCAAGCAGGACTTAACTCGGATCTAGGTGGCTGGATATTCAAAGCTAAACCAAGTCCGAATCACACACAACTAAACTCGGATCTAGATGGCCGGATTAACGAACCTTAGAAATAAATTTAAGTCAAACTTCCAAGTATACAACAAGTTATTTCCTTGCAAGTTTCGGGGACTAGAGCATATGGTAACATCTGAGGAATAATTTAAGACTCAGAGAAACAATAATTACCTCATTCATCTTGTTGGTATCAACGATGAACTTAGCAGCATGGTCAAAACGGCCGCTGATGTCAGAAAGCTGAAAGGGCTGATTCATAGGATTACCCTCAAACTGATCAGCAGCGTTCCAATTATTGGCGTACTCAACCAGCGCTCCAAGGCTGTTCCCACTAGTCGTCCGAAAGTTAAACTTTACCCGGCAAGTTGTTCGACCACTTGCAGGCTCTTATGAAGAGCAAGCGGGTGCCGCTGGCGAGGTAACGGGACTTTGGTAGGCGCACCCTTACGCAGCACGTCGCCAATACTCGGAGAAGAGCCGCAAGACCTTTCGAGAAGAAGAAGTCTTGACGGCATAGCTTTTTTCGCTTAGAAGAGGCATCACAGGAAGTGACGCCTAAGTGGGGACGGCGTCCTTAGGAGCAGCGGAGGTTAAGGTCGCAGAGGCCGTGATAACGACCTTTTCCGAGGTCGGAATGGCCGTAAACTGCCGAGTAGATAGAGGCTCAAGAGCGCCGGGGCCCATAGAAGGGGCGGGTTCGAAAACTGGAGGGCCGGTTCAATCCAGTCAATGGAAGGGCTCTCAGGACATCGCGACGAACAAAGCGACGATTTGGAGCGGAGGAGAAGCAGTGACTAATAGGACTAGGAATCCTGGTATCATCGGGAGGAGGAGATGGCGGTTTAATCGGGCGGCTAGTCATACTAGGACCGCCGGGTTTAATAGAAAGAGGAGCACTGCAAAATAAGAAAGAAGATTCACAAGATGAGAAAGCAGAAGAGAGAAACAAGAAATATAAGCAAAAGGAACTTACCCGGCGACCCCAGTCATAGTCTTGCGCCTGGGAGGGTTCGGAGCGTATTTCTTCATTCGTTTCTTAGGAACCGCCTCCGAGGCACTAGCAGGAGCCCCGCGTTTCCCCGAGGTAACGGGAGGTCGGGAAGCAATATGCTCGGCGTCGTGAACCTGACCGGCCGGATTAGCTAGGAAAGTAGAAGCCGGAAATGCATAAGAAATAGGCATGGCGGCAACTACCTCAAGAATTTGGACCTCGTCCGAATCACCTTCCTCCTCGTGCGCTGAAGTCTTGCCGCGAGCTCGAGCCGGGGCAGGATCCGACTTAGGGACGAACTCCTCGAGTCCGGCTCACCAAGATCCGGGTACTCTGCGGGCCAAGGGAGCAGCAGAACTTCAAGGCCTCATTTTCGCTCTGCGAACCTCTCGCAAGACGAGGAGAAAGAGAATTAGATAAACTAGTTTATAAAAACAAAGGAATAGCAGAGCTGTTGATTAAGCTCACCTCGGGAGGTGGATGATCGCGGTGAATGGTTTTAATCCCCAATCCCAATCCTCGTGCATCTCGGTCTTAAAGATAGCTCGGACGCCGCTTATAAATAAGGTAGTTATCCAGCTCCACGGTCGAGACTCGATTAGGGTCAAGGGGACCACTCATGTAGCACTTGTGGGTCCGCTCGAAGGGCAGATCCGCTACTAATGAAAGTTGCCATCAGGTCTTCGCCGCATAACCCGGCCCGGATCAACTCTTTAAGCCGAATCTCGAAGGCCTCGGCCAAGGCATGAGTTTTCCTCGGATTATAGAGCCAGTTCACTTTAGAAGGTGGGCCAATTGAGAATGGAGGGAGCCGAATCTTGTCCTCCGCCCCTCGTTTGACGTAGAAGAATGATTTGTGCCACTTCTTGCACGACTCCAATCCAGTGACACGAGGGAACACGGATTTCCTCCGAGGTGTGATAGACGCCGCCCCACATTGGGTGAGCAACTTCTCGGAAGGGTGCAGAGATTTGTCAGGGACAACATTGGAGCGGATCTGGAAGAACTTCGACCAGACATGCACTGACGGCCACAGGCCGAAGTATCCCTCCGAAGCGGAGATGAAAGCAGAAAGAGAAGCTATGGCGTTCGCAGGAAGATGATGCGGCTGAAGGCCGAAGTAATCGAGGAATTCTCTAGCGAAATCACTAAGAGGGAGACCGGTTGCAGGCGGCGACATGAAAACCACATACTCGCCCTCTCGATATCCGGAGAGGATTCACGCCGTAAACGGCAAGAAACCTCGGCGGAATTCTTCGAGTCCGGATGAGCCATTCAATCTCACGGTGTGACAGAAGAACCCTGCCACGAGCCTCGCCGGGCCCGGATCAGCGTCGTCCTCAACCAGAGCGCCGCTAACGAACTAGACATATGCGCCAAAAGATCGCGGAGGAAAGATCCGGTGGAGGGAGTTTAGAGCTGCAAGGCCCGCCGGGACTTTGCACGAGAACAATGGCGAAGAACAGAGGAACCGTCGCAAGCACGGAATCGGAGCAGATGAATCTAGGGAAAGATCAGGCAAGGCGACAGAGAGGACTCACCGGCGGAGCCAAAGCCGCGAGCGCAAAGCGTGCGAATCGCGGGCGGAATCTTCACCGGCGGAGGCTCTAGCAAGGCGGAATCGAACTGCAAGAGGACGGACGCCACGGCGAGGAAGGAGGAGGACGGAGGCGGCGATAAGGGGAAAAGTGAATCCCCAAACGCAGTCCCCTCTTTATAACCGAGCCTTGAACAGGGAAGTGGGATCGTGGGTGTGGTTGTCCGTGTAGATCGTGGGTGCAAGATGAACGCACGACGGTGTGAGCCACACCAACGGCCACACACGAAGAAAGAGCATTACGATCCCCAAGGGGCGGCACCAGCGTCGCGGCAGCGCAGTACAAAGTTAATCGTAGCTTGTCGATATCAGTAGAGGGACCTAAAACTAGAAGAACAATGATGGGGATGACACGAAGGACATGGCGAGGGAAGGAATGAGGAAACCTCGGATGAAGGTATAACTCGGAAACAAAATCAAGAATATAATGAAGCTGATATGACCCGCCAAAGCTATCGACACGGCCACACCAGCCGGGGACTAATGTCGGGTTGACCTCGGGTCGAGACGGGAAAGACAGAGGTACAATCCCCGTCTAGTTTCCGAGTAACGGTCCAAGTCGGCCGAATCATGAATACGTCGACCGATGTACGGGGGCGAGAAGCCCGTGTATATGTATCAAGTAGCTACCCGGCCGAGTTACTAAGAGGGTCGGCCGGGTTATCCCAAGTGATCTTGATGCAGGTGAAGAACGAGCCGAGTTAAACAAGGTAAGGTAAGGCCGAGTGATACGAAGCTTGTAGGAGAAGGAGAAGCCCAAGGTCAAACTATAGCTGCAGGCTAGAAGGAATCAGAGCGGAGCCAAGCACAAGAGACAAGGATGCACAGCATCAGAGGGGCAGAAGGAGGTCACGGAGGTGACAGTCCTGGAGCCCGAGGCACGCAGGAGGGGGCCACTGGAGCCTTGCCGTCGTTAGAAGGGCGACAGGGAAAGGAGGCCGCTGAACTACTATTTTGGGACAAGCATATTCCACGAATATGCTTGCCTCGCCAGCCCTAAGGGCACCCAAGGCACTCCTTTATAAGGGGAGGCTTGGACCCTGAGGAAGGCATCGACTCTTTGAGCACCGTTAGGCTGGGGAGATTCATCTTGTCCCCCTGTATACAGCTCGAGGAGCACTTGTAACCCAACAAGAGAGAAATAAAGATCATCACTTTAACAGCTTGAGTGTAGACACGGTTGCATCTTCCCTTCCCAGATCCCACTAGCATCCATTGGCCCCATACTTTAGCCTACCCATGGCATCTGCCGTGCCACCACCACGACAGTGCATCTGCTGGTCCATGTCGTGGAGGACATCGTACAACTCGGGCCGATGTTCCTCCGCAGCATGATGGCGTTCGAAAGGATGAACGGACACATCAAAGGATACGTCGCAATGTCCCGTCTGAGATGGAAGCATAGCCAAGGGCTTTCGTCAAGAGTGCATCTCTTCTCGCATGAATTATCTAGACATCGAGAACCTTCGGTCTTCCGTCAACAGCACCTTGGCAAGCTCGACGGATCTGGTCACCGAGAGGGTCGCCGATACCGCATGCGTACTTTGATTTTGACGCGTACTTTGATCGAGCAAACCTCGTCGCGCTACAGCATTTAGAAATGGTCGATCCTTGGGTACAGAAGCACAAAAGGTTAATCGAGAAGAAATACAGTGACCGGGGCATACAGAGGACGCAGGGAGAAATAATCAAAGAGCATAACTCAGATTTCACGCGTTGGTTTAGGCAGATACTCCTTGATAATCCCCCGCGATCGCATTCTTCTGACACGGAAAAGATCATATTCACCTTGTCGCAGGGACCGATGCAAAACCTGGTGACCTATCAGGCGTATGATATCAATGGCTACACATTCTACAAGGAGGAAAAGGATAACAAGTGTGATTATCAGAACTCAGACGTAACGTCGGAATTCTACACCGATGACAACGTGAAGGAAAGATTCTACGGAAGAATCGAGGAGATCTGGGAGCTCGACTACTGTGGAGAAAAGGTGATGATGTTCCGTGTCAGATGGGCAAAGAGCGTCGAAAGAGAAGACCGGTATTTCACAACCATAGTTATACCCGAAGCAGCCAAATCCAAGGCCGTCGGTGCGAACGTGGCCGCGAAAAATGAACCGTGGGTACTGGCTACCAAAGTGGACCAATGTTTTTTCATTACCGACCCGACAAAGCATAGCCGTGTTTTCATGAGGAGAGGAAAAAGAAACATCATCGGAATGGATGGAGTCGCCAACGAGCAAGACTTCGACCAGTACGGCGATCCAAAGATTGAAGATGACGACGAATACGATGCAGCAACATACATCACAAGAATAAAAATGACAACCCTACCCAAAAAAGGTAGCCCGTTCGAAAGAAGAAACATTAAAGTCCCGGGGCTAAATTATTCAACCGCGACAAAGAAGGGAAAAAATTGTAAAACGCTAGCTCAAAAAATATTGTAAAACGCGTGGTCGAAAAAGATTGTAATATTCATGGACAAATTATTATGAAATTTAGTTATACTTTGAATCATATTTGTACCACTTTTATGACATATATTATCACTTTTGGGAATTTTTGGAATTTTTAAAAGTATTTTTAAAATAAAAATAAAAAAGGGGGGCACCAGTATTCGAACCTGGGTGCTCACAAGTTTAGAATAGAGCAGTGGGCAGAACCAGTGGGATAAGCAAGTGTAGTTGCTAGAAGGAGTGCTGCAGCGTTGTTATAGAGTGGTTACAACCCAGGTAGGCATAGCGCACTAGCCCGAGTGCGCTACAGATATCCGTAGCGCACTCTGGCATAGTGCGCTACGCCTATCTGGGTTGTATCCACGTCATCATTCCCAACTCCCCCCATCTCACACACTCATCGTCGATCCCCATCTCTCCCATAGCGCCGACCCCTCCCGCCCGTTGTGCTCGATCCGCCAACCGCCGCCACACTCAATCCCTCGGCACCACCGCCCGGCCTTGACTCGAGGTGGAGGCCGTGAGGATCCCCAGCCCACCGCCAGCCGCCGCCCGTGTCTCTGCCTCAGCAGCCGACCACCACCACCACCACCAGCGCGCCGTCTCCACCGCACGACATCCTCCTCTCTCCTCCGAGCGAGCAGTGGCGTCGGTGTCCTCGTGACTCGCATCCTCTCATGTGTGTCGACCCCACGTTCGTGTCCTCCTCATGAGCACAAAGGCGGGCGACAGATCCCACGGGGCTCCTTCTCCTTCCCCCGCTGGTCGCTCCTCCTCTCCGTCAGTATCCTCCACCGCTCGACCGGCTCTTGTAAGGTCAGTGTCCCGGGCCTTACTTGCTTGTTCATCATTGTTTGGTCAGCATTGTTTTGTCATCCTATCGTGCTAAACAGAAACCTAGCCTGCGAGCATTTCGTTAGAGATTCGAAGGTATCCACCTGATGGTCCTCGCTGTTCTTGTTGGGGGTGGTTGTGCATGGCTGGAAACTACGCCATGAACGAGCCCTGGGAAATGACAGGGACATATACAGTAGCTTTCACCACTCAAGTTCTGTAGTAGTAGTATCTTCAGACATACAAGAGAGGGACACATACAGTAGTAGCTTTTGTTTCGAGGCCAACACTTAGAAATCTGGAGCTTTGGGTTCTACTTAGGGAAGGGGAATTGGGAAACAATGGCTCATCTGCTCATGTAGCTCTAGATTTTAATTGTTGGTGCTTAATCATCACTTGATGTTGCCATTGTCATCGTGTTTGTATGAGGTCTCAGTCAGATGTAGTTAAGTCTGGATGCAGCAGTTTGCTCCTCTACTAGTCAAGCACATGCCAAACAATTTTTTAAAACTAGTACAGGGTTGCACACACACAACTATGCCGTTTCTAATGGACTACCACTATATTTAATCCTATCAGGCAAAAAGGTGGGTTGCGCTCTATCTAAACTAAAGTAAGATGGGAGTTGCTAAACTTTGTATGTTGCCATTCTGGAAACCTGTAGTAGCCTTTACACGATTACTGATTCACTTTAGTCTAATAGTTCACCATCGCCATAAAGATGTAAATAGGCATAAACATTCTACCCACAATACATATAGATGACATCGACTATCAAGTTTGCATTATTGGTTGATAACATGGTATCACTAGCTTCAGCTTTCCTCTACTGACTTTGATGCTTCTGGAATTGTTATATTATCTGCTAGATAGATTCATTCTAGGCTTGCATTCCTAATAAAAATTGTCCCATTGTTCTGTTAGGAATTCCTACCCCTAAAACTGAAAGAGAAGTTCTTTCATTATATACATCTTCTCTGTATAAAGAAGTTTATCCATTGAAGATGATGGCCATTTTACTTATGCGGGATCTAGATACATCACTCTTCTGGCTCAATTTGCTTGCTGTCAAGTTTGTAGGCTTTGGGTTTTTTTAGGCTAGAATAGGTTAGCTTGTACATTTTATAGGATTTATTTGTTGAGGTAATTATTTGTTTGTTGTTGTCAATTGCTTGCTGTCAGTTCCTTGCTGTTGTCAATTATTTATTTGCTGCTGGTAATTGCTTGGGTTTTATTTCCTGATGTTAACTGCTTGGGTTTTATTTGCTGCTGTCAATTGCTTGGGTTTTATTTGCTGCTGTTAGTTCCTTGCTGTCATTTTCTTGCTTGCAAATGACAGCAAGTTATATGTTGTAGGATTGCAGCAAATGACAGCAAGCATTAAAGTGCACTTGGTTATGAAGCACTTGAAATTGTGCTTGTGCTTGTATGGAGCACTTTATTATGTCGTGTATGAAGGTTCTTGTATGAAATGAGTCCCGATTTTTGCCGGAATGTTGATTAACTTCCGTTTCGGCAGAAATCGGGCACTCCTAGTTTAAGAAAATTAGCAAAGGTCATGCCGGATTTTTCCGTGCATTTAACCAATTATTTGTTTTTTTATTAGTGCAAAGATGTGTGACAACGACGAGGCTGGATGTTCTAAGCGCATCAGCGCTGAAGGAGAACTTAGACCTCCGAATAAACAATTGACATTCTGGGAGGCGGCCCAGCGGCTAGAAGACGATGAAGAATACCATCCTTCGGAGAGCGAGGATGATGAGATGGAAGACGCGGAGGAAGAAGCCGAAGGAACGGCGGACGATGAAACCACTGATGGCGGCGAGGGCATAGGGAGTGGTAGCAATCCTCCTAAGAAGAAGAAGAAGAAGAAGAAGAAGAAGAAGAAGAAGAAGAAGAAGAAGCAGAAGAAGAAGAAGACCAAAGGCGCCCAAACCGCAGTCGAGGAAATTACCAAGTGAGCCCATCAGGGTTCCTTGAGCCCACCTTGTCATCAAAGGGTACGGTGGTCAAGTGGCGCGATCACCCGACAACCATCTCGATCAACACCGAGAATCTCCGCATAAAGATAATGGCTACTTGCGCACACCTCTTCGAGAAGTCGCACAAGATACAAGTTCCCCGCTAAGTATCGTAACACAAATTATCATGGGAACGGCAAACAACCGCCTCACAAAGATGAGCACCGCCGCCACCGGAGAACCCGGATAAAGAAGAAGATCTATAAAGAAGGCAAAGTCTCGAGGAGATCCGGAAGATTGACCCGCTGATCACCAAGATCAGCCCAGAGTTCAAGGAGAGGTGTGAATCCGAAGAGCCTCGCCAATAGTAATCGGGAAAGGTACTGCAGCGATGAACATAGGTCATCACCATCTCGATCCGTGGATACGTAACTGGAGGCCAAATGGAATAAGGAGGACGAAGAGTATAGATCCAAGGGGATAGAAAACCCCTTTGCAAAATTCGAACCCGGGCAGGTTCGAAACTTCATCAGGGCCTGTTACCATGTTGACCCAAAAACCAAACAACTCACCGCGGATCCTGCGGTGAAGGAATTCGAGGAAATTGTGGTAAGTATAATCTAATTATCACAGATAAACTCGATTGCAATCTAATCGATGATCTAAGCGATTCACTGTTACTTCTTCTGCAGGAGGAGGAAATTGTTGCTAGTCATGTATCCCAGGGTTCCTCATCCCAGGGGTCGACGGCGGCCACCCGGTGGGATAACCCTTTTAACAGGGCGATGAACCGGGCCAAGAAAATAGAGCCGGTTACGAAGAAGCCGTCGTAGGCTAGCCATCTGGCCGGCCTCGGGGGTAAGAATTGGGTGGATCATTTTGGTCCACCACCGAGGACGCATGTGGCGCCGTCGGGAAAGGAGGAAAACCGCGAGGTTCAAGAACTTAAGGAACAAGTGGTGCGGATCCCACAGATCGTCCAAGACAACCTGGCAATCACCCTCATGTCCCTCCTGCCTACCTTGGTGAAGTCAATAGCGAACAGGAGTGCGGGTGGTCGAGTAGGGCCGTGCCCGACTCCAAGCAGGGTCAGCAGCCACTCGAACAACGCGACACCGACGAATCAGAACTACTGCTCATGACTACCGCTAGCACCGCAGTCCGCAAGTGTTGGTGACTCCGCCATCACCGTGGCGCCGAGTACATGTTGGTTCCCCCGCCATCGCCGCGGCGGCACCGAGCTCCAAGCACCCGTAGGGAGAATACACCGGCGCCAGCATCGCGCCATCAAGAAGCCCTTCCGTCTTGCACGGCCGTCAGCGCGGTGCGTCGACATTAGCCGATCTCGACGCCATCACGGTAAACAAATTGCTTTACCGCCTTTCACGCCATCTATTACTCTTATGGCATCTCTGACAACGCCGTACATGTTTTCCGCAAACGGATGTTCCTTGCACTCTCTTATGCTACGTGAACAATGAGCTGAGGGATGTTGCCAAGGGTACCATCGTTCAACCCTTGCAGCGCATGTTCCACTCAAGGCCGATGCCAGATAACGTGCACAGGGTTAAAATTCGTCGGGTGATAAGGGGTTGCGACGACCTGGAACCTCCCATTCAACCCCCAGGAGCGGATGAAGAAGAGCCGGCTGTCCTCAGAACTTGCTTCGGCTTATTCTTGCTATGGCCAAAGAGCATGATCCGTTTGGGGACGGCGGGGGCCATCACGCCACAGACAACAGCACCGCCTGTCGTGCTAGCGGTGGCAAGGCCCTTACCGCCTTCGTCACCTCCACGCGGTGGGTCGGATGATCATGTTGATGATATGCACATGGCGCAGGATCCGGCTGAGGACGACGAAGACTGGAATGATCACTTCTTCAACACTCAGTTTAGCAACGAAGACCTAGCTGGTGGCCCCATAGATAAAGCCACTATCACCAAGCATCTGTTTAGTTCTCAGGAGACGCCTCCAGCTTGCGCCTTTATAGAGCCACCAGCTGATACAACCAACCGGCCCTTTATTCTAAGCCCTGAAACACTACATAGGGTGGACGGTGCTCGATTATGTGCCCGCCCGCTTCCAAAAGGAAAAAAGGGAGGAAAAGAAAATCTAGCAGCTCGAGTCAGCCGTGGCCAACAACGCGAATCCGATCAGGTTTCGGATGGGCCACCAAGACCCGAGGGTATTATGTGGAGGATTCATGTGGTGAGCCCATGCTACCTAAGAATTTGCGGAAGCTCGGTTCGAATCAGAGTGTGCATGACGGTCTTGACGAGAGAGACGCCTTCTATCGGAGAAAGATTCCTCGCACCCGGTATTCGTGGTTAAGGTGCCACCAGGCTTGGGCTTCGTCGACAATGCCCCTGCAGATCTATTCTTCCTGCGGTTCGACGACATCTTCAATATGTTCCACCTATACCCGCTTCACTATACCATGGTTCGTCTATTTTCTCTCAGCCTGGCCATGCAGATCATTAGAGAGAACACACCGGGCATCGCTATAGTGGACCCCTACTACATGCTGACGGCTGCTTGGGTTCCCCCGCCGAACGACATATCGTGGCCTCGTACCTAAAAAGAATCCTCGTGGTGAACAAGACAAAGGAATACATTCTCATGCCTTACTTTCCCGAGTAAGTCGTCATTCACTCGCCACCGTCGATTGGCTTTATTAGATTATCATCATTCTTTTTCCAACACATTCCATTTGAATTTTTTGCGCAGAGATGAACACTGCACGCTCATCTCCTTATCGCCGAAGCATTCCCACGCCACGTATTTCGACTCGGGGAGTCTAGAAAAGAAGAAAAAATACGACAAGATCAAGGAAGTTCTGGATGATGCTCTCACTGGCTTTGCCTCGACGGAAGGCACCACCTTTCGTGCGTACGAAGGTCAAGTTCGGCAGGCATGCCTTCAACTACGTAACGGAGTTCCCCTGCGTGAAGCAGACGGAAAACTGTAAGAAGGAAGCCTACTACGCACTCCATCACATGAGGGCGTTCCTACTTGACCAGCAGAATTCTACGCTGCTAGATCATCTCAAATAGTGGGCCGAAGCAAAGGCCAAGTTCACTGATTCAGATATTAGACAAGAGATGTATCGCATCCAGCAGCAGTTTGGGGCAATCATCTTTCGTGATGTCATGACTTCGGGGGGATCTTATACGGAGGAAATATCCCGAATAACCGTGACATAGAAGATCGCCTAGAGATGCAGAGTGACTATAGGAAGTTCATGACGAGACAAGGCGTCCTCCCGTTCACTAAGTCGAGCCAGAAGGCTTGATGTTGGCCTAGTTGTAGTTACAAACTATAGATGACCTTTGTGTGTGTGTGTGGACAAGTGTACATGCTACTATACTTATCTTATTAGGTTTATGAATCATCGCTTACTTATTTTTCTTATTATTATTATATATCAATCAATGCTTGGTTTTTTTGCTTACTCTTTGGTCCTTTGCTCACTTTGGTCCTTCTTTTTTTCCTTACTCTTTTTTCGAGAATAATGCCGATGATTGAAATGTCGTGGCACACTATATATGTGAATGTGCTACGATGGGATTGTGAGCCTTGTGATATGCACAAGTACAGGTCTTGTGCATCCTACTTGCCTCACGGTTCCATCGTAGCATATTCCTGTGTCCAACGACCTATGTATATATATGAGGCATTCTTTTCGAGTTATTTTTGTATTTTTCGAGAATAATGCCGATGATTGAAATGTCGTGGCACAATATATATGTGAATGTTCTACGACGGGATAGTTAGCCTTGTGATATGCACAAGTCCAGCAATTGTGCATCCTACTTGGCTAACCGTTCTGTCATAGCATATTCCTGTGTACAACGACCTAGCTAGTTATATATGAGGCATTCTTTTCGAGTTACTTTGGTCTTTTTTGAGAATAATGTCGATGAATGAAATGTCGTGGCACAATATATATGTGAATGTGCTACGACGGAACTGTAAGCCTTGTGTTATGCACAAGTCTAGATGTTGTGCATCCTACTTGGCTTACGGTTCCATCGTAGCATATTCATGTGTTCAACGACCTATGTATATATATATGAGGCATTCTTTTCGAGTTACTTTGGTCTTTTTCGAGAATAATGTCGATGATTGAAATGTCTTGGCACAATATATATGTGAATGTGCTGCGATGGGATTGTCCGCCTTGTGCTATGCACAGGTCCAGGTGTTGTGCATCCTACTTGGCGAACAGTTCCATCGTAGCATATTCCTGTGTCGAACAACCTAGTTATATATAAAGCATGCTTTTTGAGTTTGGTCTTTTTGATTTAGGAGTACTTTCTATAAGTGTATCTTCATATGAGACTTTAATTATATATGTTTTTTTTCAATCATCGGTTAATTATTATTGTCAACTTATAGATGACGTGGTACGTCGTGTACAAGGGACGGGTTCCTAGAGTCTATGATGATTGGGAAGATCGCCGAGACATTGCTTTCAGCCAATGCAATAGCTACAAAGGGTACAACACTATGGCGGAGGCGAAAGCTAGATACACGCGCTATCTAGCGGGAGTTGGGACAAGGAACCGGATGAAGACCTACACCTTCGTCGCGGCGGTGATCATGCTTATCTTCTTTGGTTGTTTTTCCCGCGTTTGTGTCTAGCTAGTTTAGATGTCTAGGCGAGCTTCCGAGCTCTAACTTGTTTGATCGACACATGTATTCGCATGTCACCAACTACTTTGTAACTTGATCGAAACAATGTAACTTATACTATGTATTCATGTATGAAACTTATCTATATGTATTTGTTTCAATCTTGTTTTTCAAATTGTGTATTTATATATATAATTGTATATCTTGTATCTGTGTGTGTATATCTGCCTGTAATATTGTATATAATCTGGCTCGGAAATTAAAAAAAACAAACAAACACCTGTGGCGCACATGACCTAGCTTTTGTGGCGCACTACGTCTAAAGAGCACCTCCAAAGCTTAGTGGCGCACTGGGAAGTGCGCCACAGAAGATCCTACGCGTAGCGCACCTGCCCACATAGTCGTGGCGCACTAGCAGGTGCGCTACGCCTATCTCGACATAACCGTGGTACTGTGCAAAGGCGCCACGCTTAGGAGATAGTCAGAGCGCAGTCTGCGCGCACCTAGCGCCATGGATGATGTTTATTAAAGCGCCTACGACATTTTTTTCCTAGTAGTGGAATCAACATTTTGATAAGGTAATCAAAAGTTTTGGTTTTATACAAACTTATGGAGAAGCTTGTATTTACAAGAAAGTGAGTGGGAGCTCTGTAGCATTCTTAATACTATATGTAGATGACATATTGTTGATTGGGAATGATGTAGACCTTCTTAATAGTGTCAAGGATTATTTGAATAATAGTTTTTCAATGAAAGATCTTGGCGAAGCAGCTTAAATATTATGCATAAACATTTATAGAGATAAATCGAGATGCCTAATATCATTGTCACAGAGTACATATTTGCACAAAGTTCTAAAGAGGTTTGGAATGGAAGATAGCAAGAAAGGGTTCTTGCCCATGTTGACCAATATGACCTTGAGTAAAACTCAAAGTCCTGCAACGACAGAAGATAGAGAAAGGATGAGTAAAAGTACCCATGCCTCAGCCATAGGATCTCTTATGTATGTCATGCTATGTACTAGACCCGACATTGCATATGTTGTTAGTTTGACTAGCGGATATCAAAGTGATCCAGGAGTGGATCATTGGACAGCGGTCAAAAAATATCCTTAAGTACTTGATAAGAACTAAGGATATGGTTCTTTCTTATGGAGGTGATGAACAACTCGTTGTTAATGGTTACACCGATGCTAGTTGGAACACCGATCCGGATGATTCTAAATCTCAATCTAGATACATATTTACTTTGAATGATGCAGCAGTTAGCTGGAGGAGTGCAAAGCAAAGTGTTGTGGCGAGATCTTAAACTGAATCAGAATACATAGCTGCTTCGGAGGATTCACAAGAGGCGATATGGATGAAGGAGTTCATTACAGAGCTCGGTGTGGTTCCAAGTGCGCTGGACCCAATGTCTATCTATTGTGATAACATGGGCGCCATAGCCAATGCGCAAGAACCAAGGTCACACAAGAAGCTGAAGCATATCAAGCTGCGTTTTCACGCTATTCGAGACCATGTCCAAGATGGTGACATAAAGATTTGAAAAGTACACATAGATATGAATGTGGCGGATCCGTCGACTAAACCTCTCCCGAGGGCAAAACATGACCAGCACCAAACCGCCATGGGTGTTCGGTATTTTACCATGTAATCTAGATTAGTTGACTCTAGTGCAAGTGCGAGACTATTGGAGATATGCCCTAGAGGCAATAATAAAAGTGGTTATTATTATATCTTTGTGTTTATGATAAATGTTTATATTCATGCTATAATAGTATTAACCGGAAACATTAATACTTGTGTGATTTGTAAACTGAATTAGAGTCCCTGGTAAAGCCTCTTTATAATACTAGCTTGTTGGTTAATAGATGATCGCGGTTTATCGATCATGAACATTGAGATGTTATTGACAACAAGATCATATCATTGGGAGAATGGTATGATGGACATACTCCTAGAGATAAGCGTAGCATAAAGATCAAGTCATTTCAATAGTTCATTCGCTATAAGCTTTCTGATACATACTAACCTAATTCCTTCGACCATGAGATCATGCTAATCACCATCACCAGAAGGATACTTTGATGACATTAAACACCACACCGTAACTGGGTGGCTAAAAATGTGGCATTGAGTGTTCGGAAAGTATGTGTTGAGGCACATGGATCAAGAGTGGGATTTGTCCATCCATATGACGGATAGATATACTCTGGGACCTCTCGGTGGAATGTCATCCAATTGGCTTGCAAGCATATGTGACTGGCTCACAAGGGATCACATATCACAGGAATGAGAAAAGAGTACTTATCGGTAACAAGGTTGAACTAGGTATGCAGAGATACCGACGATCAAAACTCGGATAAGTAAACTATCGCGAGACAAAGGTAAATTGGTATCGTATGTAAGTGGTTCATTCGATCGCAATGTAATCGTAGAAATATGTGGGAGCCATATGAATTTCCAGATTCCTCTATTGCTTATTGATCAGAGAAGTGTCTCGGTCATGTCCGCATAATTCATGAACCGTAGGGAGACACACTTAAGGATTTGATGTTGTTTAGTAGATATGGAATGTAAGTAGGCAAACCGAATGTTGTTCAGGGACTCGGATGGGATCCGGGATATCACGAGTTGATCCGGAATGGTCCGAAGAATAAGATTCATATAAGGAAAGTAATTGAAAGTCAAAAGGGAAGTTTGAAAAGTCAAACTGGAATAATAGTTTCCTAGTGGAAGAAGGAAAGAGTCCTTCCTTTTCTCCAACTTGGGTTTGGGGAAGGATTCAAATTCCTCTCTCCCAAGATGCCCTCCGTCTCATAAATAGAGGGGAGGGGCTGCCCCAAAGAACCACAACCATCCCTCCCCACTCGTGCGCCGCCGCCGGCAGCCCGTCGCCGTCGCCCTAGCCGCCGACACCACCTCCTCCTCTCCGGCCTTCTAAACCTAGATCGCCAGAAACCCTAGATCCACCATAACTCGCACCGGCTTAGGCGAAGCCTGGGATCTCCTCTACTTCCAACACCACGCCGCCGTGCTACCGTAATCGTGAGGAGAACTACAACCTCCACTACCGCTGGAACAATGGAGAGGAAGGTCGCCATCGAGTACCGAACGGTGACCAGCTGAAGCGCTTAACGTTAGCGAAGGATCGCTCTACGATCTTGAGATAGGCCGGTGTACGACTACATCATCCACGAGAATTTTCTCTCATTAACTGCTTTGGAATCTTCGAGGGAGAGTACTCTAATCGACTCGTTGCTTCAATCTAGTAGATAGATCTTGGCTTGTTTGTGTGCATGCGGTAGAAAATTTTGTTTTCCATGCTACGAACCTCAGCTCCCGCCTTTTTGCGAGCCTCCACTTGTATGAGTAAGCTCTACTCATGCTTCCAACTCCCAAGAAACCAAGTTATTCTAAAGTGTCCACTATAAACTCCTATGCATGTTGTGTTACACCATTCCAAGTATATTCTTGTTTTCAGCTATCTTCCAATTAAAACTATTTTGTTATGTGAAAACTTAGTGATTAAAGCCCTCACGAACTTGATGGCACACTTTTTATCCCTTGCCCCTAATAAACTTGAACCATTGTGTCATCTAAGCTGTATATGCTTGCACTTATACGTTCGAATTAGCAGAACCATGTTGTCATGGGGAACGTTTTCAACATTGCACTTGTACTTTGTACACAGTTGATATCATGCTATTTTTTCTATGGATGTCGCCGGTGTGAAATAAAGAGGGAGCTTGTAAGTCCATGGAGTTATGTATTTTGTGTTAGAGAAACGCCTGGGCCTCTAGCCTAATCCATGCCTAATCATGGTGGAAACTTGCAGCATCACCATAATGAGCATTCTATGAAGCATCCTCAATAAAAAGCTATGCACATAGTAAATAAAAAGATTGCTGAGATGCTCATTGTTTGCTTGCCTTGTCATTTTGGTTATGGGATAGCTCATGTACCATGTGCAAGGGGTATCCCGTTGGCGGTTCTCTATGATACACATGTACTTACTATGACAAGAATTTGCAAGTAACTAAACTTGAGTAGCATGAGGAGCGTCCCTCGTATTCAAGGGACATGAGATCGCCAAATTATACTTTGTCAAGCATATACTCCATAGTTTGTTCACTTTAACCTTAATCACTTCAAGATGCTTATGATAGGGGCAATGAGGGCTGAAAGCTAACAAGTACCATAATTTTTGGAAGCTCTTTTTGAAACTTGAAATCCCTGCTTCCCTTTATGAAGGGCCATTTCTTCTACTATTATATTGAGTCTCCACCTGAAGAGGTTTATTCTCGTCAATGCCCATTATAATGAGCTTGGGTTTTGGAGAAGATGGGGGTGCTGGAGATCGCGAAACGGTTAACAGACAAGCAACCAGGGGACACAAGATTTTCCTGTGTTCAGCCCGAGGAAAACCCTACTCCTACTTGTCTCGCTTGATTATGGCGAACCGAAGTTCTGGTGCGCAGATGCAATCTGGCGTGGAGGTGTGTATGCGGTGGTATGAGAGGTGCCCTCCTTGTCGTGCCCTCCTAGCCTTTATATAGAGGTAGGCAGGTCCGGCATGATCAAGTGGGTTACAGGTGTTTAGGGTTTGCCCTTTGAATATTCTATCTATTCTAGTCTTGCTTCCAAGGATCCGAAGATGTCATGGGCTTGGGCCACCAAAACTTCATGGGCCAGATATTCTCGTGGGCCTTCCTTGGCTGGACCAGTATGCTGATGTCGTGTACCGTAGGGTATAACCATGTCGAGTCTCCCGAGTGTTCAAATAATCGTAGATTCACCGAGGACTCTTCAATCTTTTGGGTGCAACTGCTTCGCTCATCGAGAATGATTTTAGTATGTAGGTATTGTTGATGCGCAGTGTCAATCTCTGACGGATCAGGTTCGCTTAATCGCCTTAGGACAAATAACATGATCTTCTTGATTCGAGTCCTCGACTCGAACCCGCAGAATCATGGCGTAATTCGACTCAGGCCTTTGAGGTCTTACAGGAGTCGAATCCCAGTGGTTTTCGAATGATGTACCCAACGCCTCCATCGGGGTTTTCATTGCGCCTGTTAGCACGGATTTTCACTAGCAGAGCGCAGTCGTGTGTGTTTCCAAGCCATCAGACGATATCTGTAGGTCTTATCTTTGCGTCACAAAGATCCAAATTTTATCACCACGGAGGTGTTTCGGGTGGCCAAGGAGGATGTTACTCACTTAGCGTTGATTGGGGCAAAGTTGCCAAATAGTTTTTGCATTCTGATCCGAAGGATCGCAGTCGAAGAATTCATAGGGTGCGCGACCAGCGCTCCCTATGGGAGTAGCCCCCGAGTGTCTGTTCGATTCATCTACTCGAGCAGAGACTTTAATTCAGCCGTTGTTTGCTTCAAGTCCGTAGGACACAATTTTTTTGGATGCTCGAATCAATCCTCCCTATGGGAGTAGCCCCCGAGTCCATAGTGGAGTCATAGACTCGACGTAGGACTCGAAGAAATAGATCATTGGCGTAGTATGCTATTCATGCTTCGGGTGCGTGGACAGCGCTCCTGGTAGGAGTAGCCCCCGAGTAGTTGCTCGAATCGTAGATTCGAGTGAGTACTTTAGCTGTTTAGCCGAAAATTTGTAACCGTTTCTAGTATAGCTTTGATGCCTTCAGTGCTGACGATCGGTGACCTCAAACGTCTGCGGTGCCAGAGGTGACGTGACTGGACAAACGTGGGTCCCACTTTCTGACTTGGAGTTGACTGGTCACGCGCGACATGGCGATAATTACGGCGTCTCCTCAGTTTCCGTGTGTAGTGGACAGTGTGCGAGCGACGGTTCGCTGCTGTGCTGACACGTGGACGGTTGGATTTGATGCTAGCGCTAGGGCTTCCCGATGAACGTTCCCTGTTCATCGTCTTCGTCCTTATAACTGTGGGGAAAATTTTTGTTTGTTTTCACCGCAGCCACTTGATTTCTATTGCGTCCATTTTCTTGAGCTTTTCTTGCCGCGCGCTGGAAGTTCTCCGATTATTCCCCTCATCCTTCCTGCGCTCGCACCGCCGCCGTTGTCGCGCTGCCATGAGGAAACCAAAAAAGACCTCCATCAGTGTTGCTGCCGGCGGCAAGAAGGGCATCGCCGCCGCTCGTGTCACCGATGGTGGGTGGCGGCGCACGGAGACGCATGAGGGCGACACGCGCAAGCTTCATGAGCGGGGTTTAATCCCGCAGGACAAGGAGGCCGTCAAGGTCCCCGGCGACGAGGTATTTCCCCGTCTTCCTGCAGGGTTTCGGGTGATGTTCATCGCCTTCATTATTCGTGGCCTTTCTTTCCCAGTCCACGACTTTCTTCGTGGGCTGTTGTTCTTCTATGGCATTCAACTCCACCATCTTTCCCCCAATTCTCTTCTTCACATTGCTTGCTTTGTTGCGTTTTGTGAGTGCTGGCTCGGCATTGAGCCGCACTTTGGCCTCTTCCGGAAGCTCTATTTTGTGAAGAGGCAATCCGGCTCCGATGGAGTTTATCTGATTAGCGGATGCGCCATTTCTCTTCGATCCACTGCTCTTTTCTTCTCTTTCTCTATGTCTGAGTCTGTCCAGAACTGGCGAAGGAAGTGGTTTTATATCCGCGACTCCAAAGTGGACGGGCAAAACTTTGGCCTTGCCCCTTTTGAGTCCAACCAGAAAATCCAGCCGAAGAGATCCTGGAAGAACCATATCATGGAGGGTGAGGTGGAGGAGATAGAGGAGCTCTATCGTAGGGTGGAGGACCTCCAGGTGATTCCAGAGAAGGAGGTGAACGGTGTAGATATCATCCGCACCTTCCTCAAACGTTGGGTGCAGCCACTCCAGGCTAGGACGCACCCGATGTTTCTTTATTCTGGCCGCCACGACCCAACGTGAGTTGCGTCTGAGGAGCTCTCCAAGGGGGATCTTGACAGAGTCCTTCGGCCGCTGCTGAAGTACAAGGCTACTAACGGACCTTCCGGAAGTCGCGGACCCCTCCGCTCGCTGCTTCTCACCGCCTTGCAGTGTAGATCTGGGACATGCGTGTAGCACTATTTTCAAGTGCATTTCTTTTGCAATTATCTTTTCTAAAAGTTTGTCTTCATTGTGCAGGAGTTCAAGGTACCTGGCATGGTACCCCCTCTACCCAAACGGTTTCCGGATGCGCCGGACAATGAAATCGTGGACTCCATGTTCGAGCTTCCGCCGGCGCAGTCACCGGCTGAGGAAGCCCCCGAGGCGAGCGAGGGGCGGACCCGAAAGCGGGCACGGAGCTCGAGCGAATCTTTGGATGCCTCGACTCTGCCAACTCCTAGGGACCCGTCGTGCCTTGTCCATCGCAGTGGAGGTGATGGTGCCTCTTCCTCCCCCATTCCGGGCGTGCCTATGCGGGCTATAGCACCGCAGCCGCCAGCGAAGCGGAAGAAGGAAGAGAATAAGGGCAAGAGGGCCTTGCATGTTTTCAACTTGAGCGATATGGACTCGTAAGTTCCTTCGTATGCTTTTTGCTACCTTTCCTTGTTGCTTGCTTGTCTTTGACTGGTGTTTTCCTTTGCAGCCACTCCTCTGAGGGCTCGTTTAGCGATGCCACTCAGGAGATGGTAGGGGAGTCGAAGATGACACCTCCTACATCTCAGACGGTGGCCACCTCTGGGGGCGCTGCTCCGAACCCCTCTCCGCAGGAGGCTCGGGTGATCGTCTCCCAGAAGACTACAGCCGGACCTTCGGAGTCTCCGTCTGAGCATGTAAGTGTGTTATCTCTTGCTGTGGGGGGAGCCCCCGAGCCATATTTTCGTATGATCTTCTGATCGTTGCTTCTTCTTTGCGTGCCTCAGGGGAGCCCCCGAGCGTTTTTCATATGCTTGATCTTTCGCTTGTTTCTTGCGCCCCGCGCTGGCACCCGGTTAGTTTCGGGGGTGAAGGCCGCTTTTTCCCTTGTGCGGCTGCATCGCCCTAACGTGAATCTTGTGGCTATGGCAGCGGGGCCACCCCCTCGACCAGATGGTGGCCTATGGGACATGCGCCCGCACTACGCAGCTGTGAGGCAGTATGCCGAGGAAGTTGTAGATCTCTTTGAGCACCGTGCGCATGTGATCCTTTAGAATAGGTAGGACCTGTAAAAAGATAGATGTGAAATTTGTATATTTTTGACTGGGCGTGTTGTGCCCTTTGTTGTAAAGGTTGATTGCATTAGCATGTGGTGCTTATTCGTATGCATGCCCTTTTCATTAGCCTGACGTGATCATCTACCTCAGGTGTACATGTGTTATCCTCAGTCGATGAAGTTGTGAGGTGAGTGGAGCCCCCGAGTGTGTTTGTAGCATAAAAGAATGCGAGAAAAAGATAAATTTTGGGGCGAGGCACTTAGCTTCATTCATATCGTAATGAGGAGATACATTGTTCAGCTGAATAGCCTTATTGAAAGTAAAGGGGGATAGCTAGGGGTAGAAGCGTCGCAGTTGTGCAACGTTCCATGGGTTGGAGTATGCGACTCCAGACTCCACGTGCTTGAGGCGATAGGCGCCACCTGGGATGACTTTGGTGATGACATAGGGTCCTTCCCAGGGTGACTCAAGCTTCTTTGGCCGCTCTTGCTTGAGTCATAAGACGAGGTCTCCTTCGACGAAGGACCTTGGGCGCAGCCGACGGCTGTGATAGTTGCGGAGGATCTGCTGGTAGACCGCCGATCGAGCCGCGGCGATGTCGCGTGCCTCGTCGTGTGTGTCGACGACGTCTTCGAGTGCGGCCATCGATTCGGCACTGTAGGGCGACGCACCGAGGCCTTATGGCGATTGCAGCAACACGGCTTCGCCCGCACCATGAAGAAGGGCGTGTAGCTAGTTGAGATGTTTGGCGTTGTGCGCAGGCTCTAGAGGACGGAGGGTAGCTCTTCTGCCCATGCTCCCGCGAGCTGCTCGAGTGGGCTCATTAGGCGCTTCTTGATGCCGCCGCCGACGAGGCCGTTGGCCTTTTCGACATGCCCGTTGGTTTGTGGGTGCGCCACGGAGGCGTATGATATGTTGATCCTGAGGCCTTCGCAGAAGTCCTGGAATTCTTTGGAGATGAAGTTCGACCCGTTGTCGGTGATGATGTTGTGCGGCACGCCGAACCTGTAGACGATGGATTGGAAGAACTTCATGGATGTTTTACCCTTTTGGTTGGTGATGGGCATGGCTTCGATCCACTTGGTGAACTTGTCGATCGCGACCAGGAGGTAGACGTGACCTCCTTTCGAGGACTTGGGAAGTTTGCCGATCATGTCGAGACCCCATTGGGCGAAGGGCCAGGCCAAGGGTATGGGCCTGAGCTCCGATCCTGGTGTGTGCGGTTTTCCGCGAACCTCGCACTGTTGCACCTTCTGACGATGTCCTTGGCGTTGTTCAGGGGCATGGCAAGAGAACCCAGCTCAGAGCTTTTGCGGCAGAGGCGTGGATGCCCGCGTGATGGCCGAAGATGCCCTCATGGATGTCTTGGAGGATAGTTTTGCCGTCACCGATGTTGATGCACCTTTGGAGTACACCCGAAATGTTGCGCTTGTACAGCTCTCCATTGATGATGGTGAAGCCTTTGGACCGGCGAGATATGCGTCAGGCATCTGTCGGGTCATCAGGCAGTTCCCTGTTCATTAGGTACCGCAGGTACGGCTACGTCCATGTTTCTTCTACTGCCATGACCTGCATCAGGTTGACCACGGCAACCTCTATGTCGATCTTTTCGGGTCCTTCCTGTCCTTCGGGTAGCGCATCCCCCGAGTGCTCTGCTTCTTCGGGTGATCCCTTGGGGAATTTCCTTTTGATGGATGGCACACAGATATGTTCGAGGAACGCACCTAGTGGCACCCGTGCGTAGGTGGAGCCAATGTGGCGAGTCTGTCGGCCTCTTCGTTGCTTTCTCTTCCAACGTGCCGAAGCTCGTAGCCGTCGAAGTCTCCTTCGAGTGAATTGTAGAGCGTGCGGTACGCGATCATGTTGGCGATGTGCGCATCGCACTCGTTCATCGTCTGCTGGACGACGAGGTTCGAGTCACCGTAGATGACCAGGCGCGTTGCGCCGCAGATCTTGGTCATCCTCATGCCTTGGATGAGGGCCTCGTATTCGGCTTCGTTGTTGGAAGCTCGAAATTTCATCTAGAGGACGTACTTCATCTTGTCGCCCTGCTTGGTGTCAAGATGACTCGCCCCGCTCCATCCTCGCGTTTGGAGCCATCGAAGTGCATCGTCCATGACTGTGTCATGTCCGGGGTATCCAGAAGCTGTAGTTCCATCCAGTGGACGAGGAAGTCCGGGAGGACCTGGGACTTGATCGCATGGCGCTTCTCGTAGACTATGTCTAGAGGGGACAGCTCTATGCCCCACAGGGCCACGCGTCCTATGGCCTCTGGGTTGTTCAGGATGCTGTTCAGGGGTGCCTTGTTGAAGACCATCACCTGATGCTCCTAGAAGTAGTGGCTCAGCCGACGAGCCGTCATGAACACGCCGTAGGCGAGTTTCTAGTAGTTAGGGTACCTCTGTTTTGTCGGCGTCAATACCTCGCTGAGGTAATATATAGGGTGTTGGAACCCATGGGTCTTGCCGTCTTTGGGTCGTTCGACCACGAGCACGGTGCTTACCACCTGATGTGTGGCTGCTATGTATAGTAGTAGGGGCTCGCGTTCCTTTGGCATGACCAGGACGGGCAAGGTGGAGAGCAGCCGCTTCATATCTTCGAATGCGTCGTCCGCTTCAGGTATCCATTCGAATTTGTCTGCTTTGCGTAGCAGTTGGTAGAAAGGCAGGGCCTTTTCACCCATGCGGCTGATGAACCTGCTTAGCGCCGCGATGCGTCCAGCGAGCTGCTGGACCCCTTTGAGGTTCTTCGGTTTCTCCATGGCCATTATGGCCCAGATTTTCTTCGGGTTTGCCTCAATCCTCATTGGAGATGAAGTAGCCAAGCAGTTGTCCAGATGGGACGCCGAAGGCTCACTTTTCTGGGTTTAGCTTGATCTTGTAGCGATCAAGGTTGTCGAACGTCTCACGGAGATTGTCGATCAGTATCTTGGCCTCCCTTGTTTTGATTACTATATTGTCGACATAGACCTGTATATTGTGGCCGATCTGGCTCTTCAGGCATGCATGCATGCATCGCTGGTACGTGGCACATGTGTTCTTCAGCCCGAAGGGCATTGTGTTGTAGCAGAATACTCTGAACGGTGTGATGAACGATGTTTTCTCCTGGTCTTCGACCTTCAGTCGAATCTGGTTGTAGCCTGAATAGGGGTCGAGGAAGGAGAGTTTCTCGCATCCTGCAGTCAAATCGATGATCTGATCGATCCAAGGGAGAGGGAAGTGATCCTTCAGGCAGTGCTTGTTCAGCGAGGTGAAGTCCACGCACATCCGCAGGATTTTCGTGTCCTTTTTAGGGACCATCACGGTGTTGGCCAGCCACTCGCTTTCCTTGATCTCCCTGATGAAATCAGCGTCGAGTAGTCTGTTGACTTCGACTCCAATGGCTTCGGCCCGTGGCTCGTACAATCGTCGGATGGACTATTTGACGGGCTTGGCATCTGGGAACACATTGAGTGCGTGCTCGGCGAATTCCCTGGGAACTCCTGCATGTCCGCGGGACACCAGGCAAAGATTTCCCAGTGCTCCCGGAGGAATTCGACAAGCGCGCTTTCCTATGTGGGGCTGAGGTCGTTGGCGATCAGCGCCGTCTTGGAGGCGTCCATCGGGTGGACCTGCACCTTCTTTGTGTTGACTGTTGAGTCAAGCGACATGTCGTGCGTTACGCTTGAGACCGGGGTGCCCGTTGTTCATCACCTCGGAGCCTAATGAGCTCCTCCCGATGCCGAATGACGGAGATTCTGCTGAAGTCCATGTCGCAGCTTATCCGATCGGGTGAAGCTCCGTGGACCGTGATGACGCCTAGGTCCCGCATCTTGAGTAGCGGTATGCATAGTGCGGTATCGCCAGAACCGGCGAATACCACGCCCCGAGGATGGCGTGGTATTGTGATGGCCAATCCACCACTTAGAACTCGAGTCGCCAGATCGAAGTTATCGGGCTTGCCGAAGATGACGCCGAGCCATATCTTTCGGGGAATATGCCTTCCCTAGGGCGATGTCATGGAACGCGTGTCGGTTTGTTCCAGTCTGCACAACGGGATCTGCATTGCTGCTAAGGTGCTGGCGAACATCAGATTGATGCCGCTGCCACCGTCCATGAAGATGCGGCTCATCTCGAACCCTCCGATCTGCGCCTCGAGCACCAGGGCAGCATGACCTGGGCGAGGGATCTGGCGGGGGTGATCCGAACGACTGAACGTGATGCAAGACTCCAAACCGCTGAGGTACTCAGGGATGGCGGGTGGAGCGGTCATAGCCAAACTGACTTGGTGTGATTTTCTTTGCACTGTTTGTTGGCGCCTTTTGGATCATCAATGACCCTTTCTACAAGGTACATGTTTCCGCCGTTGTTCTGCGCAGGTGTGATCGGGTGATTTGAAGGTCCCACGGGTGGTGGTGGAGGAGCTCCGTGGGCGATGTCACCTAGTGCGGTGTGTGCACCTGTGGTTTTGGCCTTGTTGTCTCATATGGGACATGCTCGCTGAGTTTCGAACTCGCGATAATCTTTGAGAATGGTTGGCCTTCTTTTTGTCATCCCGCTTGTCGATGTAGAAGTGGATGGGTGCAGGGCCCGACAATTTTCCGTATGCCGAGGGATCATCGTCGCAGCCACGACGCTGCCACGTTTGCATTAGGCGTCCTCCATCGCGAAGTTGTTTCCAGGTATCCGCCGATCGCGGTTGCTTTCTTTCCGGTCGGGCGAGCCGCGACCATGTCGGGTCCGTCGCGATCGTCAGAGACGCGATCTTCGCTGATGAGGCGCTACCGCGGCCAAGTCATCTTCCTCCGAATGTGCTTGGTGGACGAGTCTCGCCATCGCCCACTTGTTGGCGATGTCCATGAGGTGGTCGAGTCTTGGGCTTGACGCGCCAAGTTCTTCCATGAAGTCTCGGCGTGACGCCATCCTTGAAGGCATCGATTGTTCTCTCCTCAAATATGTGTGCCACGGAGTTCTTGATGTTGGACCAAAGATAGTATATACGAGCGAATGGATTCGCCCGCTTGTTGGTGCACGCCTGGTTCTTCGATCGAGGTTGGACTCTTCGGTGCCCTTGAAGTTTCGGATGAAACTGTACGCCGTTCCTCCCAGCTTCGGATGGATCCGAGGATAGCCGTTGAGCCGATCCGGTTGCAAGTCACCGCAATGAAGGCATTGTAGGGTGGTGTTTTGTTGCCAACGTGCATTTTGACGGACGACGGTGGTCCGAGCCACGCCTTAGGGTCTGCGTGCCAAACTTGAGTGTCCGAAGGAAGCTTGAAGTTCTCAAGATCCGCGTCCGAAGATCTGCTGAAGCATCGAGCTCGCAGAAGTTCTCCTTCATCGTCATCCTCTTGATTCGGATGAGCATACGCTTGGCGTGTGCCTTGTCGATATTGCGTTGAGTGAGTTTGCTTCGCATCGTAGTTTGGATCGCGGCGTCGTGAGCTCTTGTGCCGTTGAGGTAGGTCGTTCCTCCTCGTCGGATGAGGGTGGGGATGCGGTTGAATCTGACCGCAGCCTTCTTTTTTGGCTCCGCAGGAGCTTCTCCATGGAGCGCATCTCCAACGAGTCTGAGTCCGGCTAGTGCGGAGTTGTGCATGTCCCTTTTCTTGTCCCCCACCGGAGGTGGATGGGACACAAGGTATGTGGTGGCTGCCATGATCGCAGCTTGCGGTGTCTTTGGGATAACGTTGCCGTTGGCGTCCATCTCCATGAAGGACGTGTTGAGGTTTCGGGTCACCTCGCGACGTGCAGTGGGGTCCATGTTCTCTACGCGAGAACGATGCTTGTTGGCATTGTTGTCGTGCGAGCTGGAGCCGCCCATGGCGGAGAGCGCAGCTCGCCGTGCGCTGTACTCTGAGGCCGCTTACTTGCGTTTGTCGAGCACTTCTTGCATCTTCACCTGCTTTTTGTGCTCTTCGATGAGGAGCAGGTGGTATGCCATCAGTAGGTCCCGTGATGCACCCACATGCAAGATCTTTTTGCCTGCCACAGCTTCGCGTGCTTGGTTACATCCTTCCTCGCTGAGGTGGATTACCCTATTGGCCTCAGGGCCGTCCTCGTTGGGCGGGGGGATTGGTTTCTCCTGTTTTCGCTGTTTCTACCCTGCGAGTTGGGTGGCGGTACGTGAGCACCCGAACCTGGTGGCTGCTGCTCCACGTCACTTTGGATTACCACGGCGCATTGGTAGCGTCCGTAGGTTGGATCGCTGTTGCCGCAGCTTTCGGATCCGGAACCGTAGGTTCCTTCATCCGATGGAGGATCGCACAGATCTGAGTTGTTGCTGATGATGTCGTATGACTCATCTATCGATGTTGACGTGCGTAGAATAGGATGCGGAGTCCATGAGGCGGGCCTGATCGATGGCAGTGGCACCCGCTCTGGGAGGCGGAGAGTGCCGGTCTGTCCCACTGGAAGCGAAGCTCGAGCAGATCTTGAGCCCGTCACCTACGGGCTCGAAGTCCTTCATGGTGGCTGGCGAGTGGGTGGTGAAGTCGAAAGCGCCGAAGAGGAGATGGCTCTCCGTCACCGAGGAGTTTTAGATCGCTTTGGTCGGGACCGTCACGATCGCACAATCAGCACCCCCAGTTCCCACAGACGGCGACAGTTGACGAGGTTTATTCTCGTCAATGCCCATTGTTATGAGCTTGGGTTTTGGATAAGATGGGGGTGCTAGAGATCGCGGAACGGTTAACAGACAAGCAAACCAGGGGACACGAGATTTACCCAGGTTCAGGCCCCCGGAGGGAAAACCCTACTCCTGCTTATCTGCTCTTGATTACGGCGGAACCGAAAGTTACAGGGGTGCGCAGATGCAATCTGGCATGGAGGTGTGTATACGGTGGTATGAGAGGTGCCCTCCTCATCGTGCCCTCCTAGACTTTATATAGAGGTAGGTAGCTCTCGGGCACAGATCGAGTCGGTTACAGGTTTAGGGTTTGCCCCTTTGAATATTCTATCTATTCTAGTCTTGCTCTCCAAGGATCCGAAGACGTCATGGGCTTGGGCCACCCTAAAATCTTCATGGGCCGCATATATTCTCGTGGGCCTTCCTTGGGCTGGACCAGGTATGCTGATGTCGTGTACCCGTAGGGTATAACCATGTCACCACCTTCTACCTTTAGGCACCATTAAGAGAGCATAGTTTTCATTTTGTGTGCAGTGTCCCAAAACTTATCGATTGATGCATACTGTTGATATTACTTGTTCTTGTGCTATTTGTATCTAGTCACTCTTATGAACTTTTCAGGTGCCATATGCATCTATTTGCTACTCCATGAGGTACATTTGAATGCCACTATGCCATGTTTTCAGATTGAAACAAACAAACATTTTTCGATGCATGTTATTCATGATCTTTGTTTGTAGGCTTTCATGTTGCATGCATAGTTTCTTTGTCTTATTGTTAGAACTCCATCTTTCATGCACATGTTTAGAGTTCTTTGATCCCAGCTTTCAATGCTTGCAAATGGTTTGATCTTGGTTTTGATGGTGCATGTCACCTCAAAATTATTCTTTATCACTTACCTACCGAGGACGGGGAGTTAAGCTTGAGGATGCTTGATACGTCGGAAACATATCTATAATTTTTGATGTTCCATGCTTGTTTAGTATCTACTTTGATTTGCTTTGTCTACACTTTGAGGTGTTTTTATATGTTTTTCTGTACTAACCTATTAACAAGTCGCCACAAAGGTCGCTTACTGCTTTTCTTTCCTGCTTTTTGGTTCCAGAAAGGCAGAAAATCAATATTCTCGGAATTGGACGGGACAAAATCCAAAGTTAATATTTTACCATGGGCAACACGAAGCTAGAATACGAGACGGAGGAGGCTCACCAGGGGCCACACCCCCTGGACGAGCGGGTGGGCCCACCCCACGCCTGGGGGGTGCAGCTGCCCTGGTAGCCCCCTGCCTCGCCTCTTCGCCTATAAAGTCCCTCTGATGCCAAAACCCTAAACACCCGATCAATATTCCACGAAACCGTTTTTAGCTGCCGCCACCATTGTCCCTAGATCGGGGGATCTAAAGCTCTTCCCGGCACCCTGCCGGAGGGGAGATCATTCTGGAGGCCTTAATCTTCATCATGCCAGCCTCCGGTATGAAGCGTGAGTAGTTCCACCTTGAACTACGGGTCCATGTAGTAGATAGATGGTTGTATCTCTTCCTTGTGCTTTCATGTATAGATCTTGTGAGCTCCGTTCATGATCAAGATCTAATCTATTTGTAATCATGCATGTTGTGTTTGCGGGGATTGATTAATGATTTTGTCTATTTGATTCTATCATGTCTGTGTTGTTCGTGATCTTGCATGCTCTCCGTTGTTAGTAGCTATCTTGGCCAAATAGTTGCTAGTGACTCCAGGAGGGGGTATTTATGCTCGATAGTGGATTCATGCCTCTAGTTTCCAAGGGAAGTGACAGAAATCTCTTCGGTTGTAGATGTGTTGTTGCCACTAGGGAGAAAACAACGGTCTCTTGTTCATGGAACAAGTGGATTGTTTATCTTACACACTTTGCTTAAAGCAGTTGTCTATTGCTTGCAACTTAATACTGAAGGGGGTTCGAATGATAACTTAAAGGTGGACTTCTAGTCATAGATGCAGTTGGATGGCGGTCTATGTATATTTTTGTATTGCCCAATCGAATCTTATAGGATCTTTTTGTCTAGTATTGCATTGTTATGCCTTGCTCAGTCCTGTCAATTGCCCTGCTATAATTTGTTTACCCTGCATGCCATGTTTATTTATCCCCGTGTGCCAATGCTCCCCACTACAGTATCACAATCATACCAAGCCAAATTCATGATGACCCCGGCGCATGACTATTGTCCTACTCCATGCCCTCGTCGACGATCATAGTGACACGAAAGTAAGTAACCTTCTCCCAAATTTCACTAGGACCGGTGTGACCACGGAAGCCACCGTTACAACAGTCGAGTCGACGCGAGAGAGGTCGTACACCGCAGAGCCAAACTTCACAAGAATTGTCTATGGATGGCGGGCTCTAGCCGGAAATCTAAAATTAGATGCAACGACAAAACATAAATCATCCAAATTATAGGATAAAAATATGCACCAAATGATAATCACACCATAACTGACCCTACTCAAATAAATGTTAAATCAAGCTTCCCCTCAGCTAAATCATGAAGCATTTCCCTAACCGAATGCTTCACCTCATCAAGGAATTCCTTGTAGACCGTAGGTTTGCTCCAACTCAAAACCAGACACTCGTGTTAAAAAAAACTACTAGATCGTTTGAAAATGTGCTTAATTATATAATAGGCAGCGTCGCATGTAAAGCATGCATGCGGTTAGCGAGGTATAAGTAGGCGGAGGCGCGTGCCCGTTGTGCCCCCAATCTTCTCTCCCCTCCGGTTATCTTTGGCTGCCTTTCCTCTCATCCTGGGGAAATTTTGCCCCGAAAAACTTCTTGCGCTTCATATCAATTCAAGGGGGCAAAATTTTCTCTCGTGCCTCCAGCTGAAGGAAGCCGCCACCCGTCAACAAACCATGTCGGTGAGTGCGTGCATGCATGCATGAAGATCATATCGATCCTGATGTGTCGTTCTATATATCTTTCTTGTGTTGTTAATTGGATCACGCGTCCAATCGAGATGGACAGATAATGCTGATCGATCTAATTAATTTCCTTGGTTCAGATGGAGGCTGGTCGTACCATCCCCAAGTTCGGGCAATGGGACGTGAACAACCCGGCCTCCGCCGACGGGTTCACGGTGATCTTCAGCAAGGCCAGGGATGAGAAGAAGGCCCCCGTCAACACGCACAAGGCCACCAGGTCCGCCGATAGCAAGGATGCCAGGACCGAGAAGACGAACTCCTACAACAACAACAATAACAACTCAAGGGCCAACGCATCGGTATATATATAACCACACGCGCTGTCTCTTTCCGTCTTATAGATATATATATTCCTTATTTCGATCTGAAGCCTCCGAATTTCTTCTGATCTTTGCAGAAGAAATGGTTCTGCTGCGTGTCGCCGAGCCCCACGCAGCCTTGAACCAGGACCAGGAGGAAGAGGGGATCGAGCGGAGTGTCGTGCGAATGCGATGATATGGCATGGAGGAGAGGAGAGACAACGCCGCTGCTTCGTTTATAAACATACTATACTATCGTACACAAACACACACTTCGCCACTTCGGGGATGAGATGTGATTCTGTGATGGTTGTACGTGGCCCTGTCGTTGGCACAGAATGTCGTCATGTTATGTATGACCTTCGCCATAAGAAACTTGCTCATACGATACGGGTATATCTGCCGTTCAGATGTTCTCAGTTGAGTGCGTGGGTAAACTCTCTCTCACTTCATGTTCAGGCAGCTTCAACGTGGCTAAATCGGGATGCCCCCATTCAATGTGGAACCTGCCTGCTCAACTAGCAGATGATAGGGCAAAGGTATATGCAAAAATGATGCATCAGTAGTTGGTAGTCTTATGGGTGGTACCCTTAATACGACATCACTGTCAGAAACATTGAAGAACACAAAGTTAACAAACCTTATCTATAGATTGTCTCAAAATTGTCCTTCATAAGGCTCGGATTCAGCATGCATATGTCTGTTTCTCGTGTTTTTGCGTCAAAATTAATTCAGATAGCTTGTAGGCAGAGAGACGACACAAAGCACATGGAAATGAGAGTGACAAAAGAAGGCAGGCTTCCGCTGTCCTTGCGGAAGAAGAGCGCCTCGTAGACCGGGGCATTGATGGCCACTATCGCCACGCACAGAACAGCCTGGAGGAACAAAGGTCCCAAACCTTCCGCGCCTTCACGCCACAAAACTCGACCCAGTCCGACCACCATGCACACCAGGTTGAACAGCGCGATTGTGGTGAGGATTACAAACATCCCCGAGATGGGTCCGAACTCCATCTTCCCCTTCTTGTACCTCTCCAGAGCCTCGGAATCGTTCACCTTCACTGTGAGGTCGAATCCGGACTCAGAGACGCCCAGCATTTCCCCGATTGTGTCGATGGCCGCCAGGAGGTATGAGGTGGTCCTTCTGAAGAACCACATCCTTTGTGCGTTCCACCACTCCACTGCAGTGTCGCCGCATTGCAATGACTCTGCTAGGCTGCAGGAGTATGCAGCCACCGCAACGTATCCGAATGGAATGATCCAGGGGCTGGTTATCTGAATGAATTGCAGATGCAAGTGTCGTGTCAGAATTGAATGCGTAAAAATGAGCTTGTTGTAAACATACTGTACAACGTAGATTACCTCAGGGAAAACAGAGACACCACCGAGGAAGCAAAGAGAAGGGATGATGGCATAGTAGAAGGTGGGAAAGCTGTTCAGGGCCCAGAAGCCACAGACCGCGTAACCCATTTGAAGACCCAGCTTGATCTTACCATGGCCTAAAATAAAGGGGCTATAATTGGAGAAGGATATTTGGAGGAACCCTTCTGACCATCGTTTGTGCTGAATCAGGATCTGGCCTAGTGAGGTAGGGGCCATGCCTAAGAAGCCCTTTCTGACCGGATTGTAGTACACCGATCTCCACCCACGGCATTGGATTTGCAATCCTGTGATTACATCCTCCAGTGGGCATCCATATCGAACTCCTTTCTGCAATTCAGAAACACAAACTCATCAGCATGTGAATATGCGATCTGTCATCTGTATAACAGTACAGACATAAGAGGAAGAACATCCTGCAGGCTTCGCTGAGGCATTTTTTTATATATTTATTAAAGCAATCTGGATTGAAAAAGATAAAGATACCTCAATGCCCCACAGGGTGTCATGCTCATACGTGCATGTCACAAGTTCCTTGGACATTCTTTCCAGCTCATCAGCATTTTCTGCTGTCCCCACCCCTCTAGCCCAATCTTCCTTGTAATCTTTACTATATATTTGTCCACATAGGGTCTCTCTCCGATGGAAGCATCCAGTGCCATAGTAACACATTCCACCCCATCCGTCCAAGCAAGGGTGATCCAACTGAACATCAATTCAATGAAATAACAAACCGTATTAGTCTGAATTGATGCATTGTACAGCTTTGGACACAGGTCTGTCCTCACTGAAATTTTAAGAGGTGCTATTTTATCTTTCTATTGACCTCATTGACAACGTTGATGGGATTGCCGTAGATGTCATTGTGCACCACATTGTCAAAGTTCTGAGGGTACTGCACGAAACCGATATCTTGACCTTGCTCTACATCTAGGAAGAAGCACAATGCATCTCTGATGGACTCCGAATTGTTAGAGTACATATCACAATCAACATTCAGAATGACTGGGCTGTTGCTTATAACCGAAGATGCCCTTATCTGCACAATTGAATTCATTCAGGAATTATAGAAACACAATGCGGCTTTATTCCAAAAGGTAATTCTAGAAAATCATTGACTAGACCAAACAGAGAACAAATGACATACCAAAGCATTTAATGACCCAGCTTTGAAGTGATGTTTTTCCTGAGGTCTCTTCTCGCGTGCCATATACACAAGTTGTGGCAGTACATTTCCATCTACATCAACTGCCTTCCGTTTGTTCCTATCAATTAGAATCTAACAAAGTGAACCATTTTATCAGATGGGATCACCAAAATTATGCAGACAAGAAATATAAACATTATTCCATTGCAGTTTAGTGAAGATAAATTCTTCACTGGATCAATATCAAACATGTCAGGCTCGTCTTGCATCAGGCTGAATGTGAATTAAGCCAGACAAGCATTTATCCTTTTGTTTCCACTAGTTGAGTTCCCTGATCAATTGTGCAGTTGAATAATAATAAACTAAACTATAGTTGTGTATCTTACACAAATATGATGCTTGGTACTTAAAAATTTGTAAATGTTCCAGTGTACACTGATAAATTTGCACTTCTATAATCTGCAGACACTAAAATAAGCAGTGTGCATATTTGTCTTTTCCCTCCGAATTCTAGCTTCCCGGAGTGAACAGTGAAATAGATTGCCTAGAATTATTCGCCTTAGGGACTTGATATATAATACAAACATATTATTTTGTTCCACAGCACCTGAATTCAGCAACATTCTCTAGCTCTGCATTTGCTACACGAGTTGCTTTCAGACTTACCCTAGTTATCATGTTATTTCAAATTTCGAAATCAATTGCTATGTACTTCAGTTAGTAATCGGGCTCTGACAAAACTACCGATTTTTACCTGGACTATTGAAGGATGATCTTCAGAAGTTATCGTCTCATTCCATTCAGAGAAGTCTCTGCAATTGCACTCTGGAACCTCGGGAATCTTGCCTGAATGTACTACCGAGTTCACGCGATCTGTCAGATCTCTGTACAAATCCTGTGTTTCAGAAAAGAGAAAAAAAATGAGAAAATGATGTTTTAGTTTCACAGCCTTACACGGCACAAATGGAAGGCCAGGAGGCGCTCACACCAGTAAATATTGTATCAGGATGTAGCACAACATCATTTCTTTTGAGATAAGCACATTGCATCAGAATAGATGCAGAAAAGTTTGCTCTCTACCTTCATGCGAAGCAATTCTTGAGGGCTAGAAGCATCATGAGGGGTAGCTGCTTCGGCAAAGTAGGCAGCTGGTGATCTGGGCTCCACCTTGTAATTTTTGCAAAATGGAATCCAGTGCTTTGCAAATTCAGACGCCTCACAAAGAGCATAGAACGTTGCAGCGGAACCAGCATCATCAGATAAATAGACGTTTAGTTTCTCTGGTGGATAGTCATAAGCCATAACAGATAGAACAGTGGAGATGACAAGCATCGGTGGTTCAAGAGCTGGGTCCGCTGTGCACACAAATATGTCCACACCGGGAAGCTGGTCCTCGCCATATCTGTTTGTAGCCAGTGTTTTAGCAAGTCATTCACCAGTGACATAGATAATAGAGTCAAACTAATTTATCAGCTGTCTGAACTGTGTAACAAGCCATGAATGTGCAGTATTACAATATTTATGGAGGTCCTGGATGGAGCATTACAATGTCAGATTTGGTAGTAGTCATAACTCCTAGCTGAAATACAACTATATGATGAATCATATTCTAGCATGGGTGCAAATCATTAATTTATTTTTATCCGCAGCTCTGTTACTTCGGCCCAACTAAAAAGAATCAGTAATCTGGCATTGTCACATGCCAACCATATTTAGTAGCACAAAGCCACAAATATTTATATCGAGTTAATACTATTGTTTGTTTCTTCATAAGATAATTCTCAATTCGAATTGCCCAGTATACCTAGGAATAATGTAAAATGTGAAAGATCAGCGTGCAGAAACTAGGTATCGAAACTGCGCTCATAGTCTCATACACTACATAGAGAGTTTTTTTCTCAATGTCAGATTACTCATTAATAGATACACCATTACGGATCACAGATTCCGAGTTGCTAAACTTCAGGATTTGGATCACTAAGCCTCTAGAGTCAAGCCCCTCAACTGATACGGTGGCCGAAATTCTACTACTCCAGCTAACCATTTCATCAAACACTGGCTCTGCATCCAGCCCAAGCAAAACAGGATACAAAAAGCAAGCATCGCAGATCAGCCACTCACCTTTCCGTGAGGCGGTCCTTGAAGGTGGTGCGAAGGATGGGGTTCCACCGCACGGAGAGGGTGAGGACCCAGTAGAGGCCGAAGAAAACCTCGGCCACGAGCAGCCCGAGCGACGCCCGCCACCCCAGGCTGCTGCTGTCTCTCGGCGGGATGTGGGTGGCTCTGTACACCCATATCAGGAGGATCCCCGCGAAGATGGTGCCCGCGTATAGCCGGTACGCCACCATCCGCTTCGGCTTCTCCGTCGCGAACAGCGGTGGTTTGCCGCCGGCGACGGCGGAGAAGCTGCTCCCGGCCATCCCTGCGTGCTAGCGAGGACGCAAGTGTGGAGGGAGCGGGTGGTCTGGGCCCTGGACTCCTGTCCTGACCTCTGCGTCAGAGAAGTGTAGGAGCTGGAGCTGGAGCTGGAGCGGGTGCAGGCGGCTGTGTTGCGGGTGGTCAAGGTCAACGCTCCGTAGCAGCCGCCCTGTGTTAAAACATCGACTTTTTTTTACGAGATAGATCCGAATTTTTCGTAGAAACACGAACATAGGCGTTTGCAACACGTGTACGTTTATGTCCTACTGAGCTGACAGATCGGATCTAAAGTTCACCAAGGACGTGGTTGATTGCTGGGCAAATATTTCTTGTTTTTCTTAGCTCGTTGGATGCTGCATCAGATTTGGTTTGAACCAAGTTTGACACTATTTTATTTGGTTGCTCGTATCCGAGATTTCGGCTAGTTATTTATTTAGCGACAAAACTGATTACAACTGGTTTGATGCAAAAATCAGCATGTTTGATTGTATTTATGTTATTGTTGTGATCACCAGTTCTCACATATGGCGTGTTTATCACGCACTTTCTAAGTCGACTATAAGATAAGTATAAGCACCAAATTGAAATCCTAGCTACTAGTAAATAACAGTTCATCATGAAGATACCTAACTACTAGCAAATCATATTTCACCATAATTATAACCTAGCTACGACGAATAGAAGTTTTACACACGCATTGGAGGTGGCATAGAACAGTACGACAACAGTTTATCAGTTCTTCCACTTCAAATCCTGATATTGGCTCCGGTTGCCACATGGTGTTAGCTCATTGTTGTCTTGTTCTTCCAAGCACAACAACCGTTCAACGGGGACACCATGGCCAATATCATCATTGTCATTAGGCGTCACATCTTCCTCTTTCGGGAAGAATTCATCTGCGCCAAATTGCAGGATCGGGTTATGCAGAATGCAACAAGGGAGAACAAGTTTAACTTGTGTGGGTAAAAAATGGAATGGCTTCTGATCTAGGATCTTAAATTTGTTCTTCAGAGCAGTGAAAACCCTCTCTACCGTGACTCTAAGGCTGGAGTGTCTGAGATTGAAGAGTTCTTCTGCATTTTGAGGATAAAATCTTGCAAAACTCATTGAGATGGTACCTTGTTGATCTAAAAGGTGGTAGAATTCCCAAGCGACAAGCATATACTGCATCCGCTAGGTAGAACTTACCTTCAGGGATGTTGAGGCCATCAGCTCTCTCAAGGTTGTCACTCAGAATGGTGGCATCATGGGTTGATCCTTCCCATCTACTCCCTCCGTTTCAAAATATAAGATGTTTTAGGTTTGTGAAGAAGATGAATCTAGACTTGTTTTAGTATGTAGGTTCACTCAACTTTGGGATGAATCTACACACTAAAAGAAGTCTAGATTCATTTTCTTCACAAACCTAAAACATCTTATATTTTGAAACGCAGGGAGTAGTAAGCACATATGTGAACTTCATGTCAAAATCAACAGCGACAAGCACATTCTGGCTGATGTAGTGCTTTCTCCCATGTAAGCATATGCTTAGGATTTCAACACTCTATTAGTTACAAGTACCATAAAATGCTCCAATACAATCCTGAAATAAATAAAATGTTAGTCTTGAGTGCAGAACATTCCTCCCACTGAGTACATTCAGGAGTTGCTTTCACCTTGAAAAATGGGAACCCTCAGTAGCTATTTTGTATCTTTATTAGAGTTTGAGTTGATGGTGGCTTGATCATATCTCCTATGAGCTCTCCAATAGCATACAACACTTGATCGAAATACTAGGATATCGTATCCGTAGATCTCCTCCATGTGTTGTGAATCACTTGAAATCTTGGGTTATGTCCTAGAACATGGAGGAACAATATCACTTGCTCTTAGATACAGTAGTGGATGTTGTATGTAAGCAAACCTTAACCCCTTAATGTTTGCACAAGTTGGTTAAAAGGGTGTCTTTTCATCCGGAGCATGGTAATAGCTTCTACATTATTGTTGTAGTAGATGTAGTTTAGATTTGCTATCCTCTCTCTGTCCCGATGTACTAAGGGAGCATATTTCACAATACTTATGTTATTCCTAGTAGTCGCTCTTCTCTAGATCGAAAGCATCCAGTCCTATATCACAGTCACCAAGGCAGCTGCTTGGATGAAATATTGAACCATTGGACCTAATCAAAACGACGTGTGTAAGTACCTAACAAATGGGTTGTAATGTCTAGCAAACTAGGTATGTAGCTAAAGTTAGGGACGAGGGCAAGGGTGCTTACATCCATGGTTGAAGATGCCTAGGAGATCTTATTCTTGAGGAAACGGTGACGGACATGACAAGCCAGTGCAACGGATCTACAAGACCGTAGCAGTCGGTGCCGGAGAAGATGGCAGATCTAAATTGTCGTCACCTCTGCCACCAAGTCGTGTCCCTAGGAATATGGGGATGGATTTGTCTTCCCGCGGGTGGTGACAACCTAAGAGGGAGGTGAGCCTACTTTTCGCGTCATACCGTGATGCAATGTTTTCGCCTCCATCCATCTCTGTGTTGCCTTCCCATGCACGTTGTTCCTCTCCGTGCACTTTCCATGGCATGTCCCCGTAGAAATGTCGATTTCAGTGTTCCTACGGAGCCATGATTTGGGGTGCTTTAAGACTCGTGCGAGTCAAGTCCGTGGAATGTCGCGACACTTCAAACGGGCTTATTTCTTCCGGCCAAGTGCAGGAAACACCTTCGTGGGCAACCAAACACGTCCCAAGTCACTACAGACACCTCGCTATTGATGGGAATGTCGTCTCCCACTGAAAGAATATGATGTTTTGACGGGACAGACTGTTAAATTTGGGGTTTGAACTCTGATGGACTAGGGATATAACCACGCTTCTATCCATCCAACCACATTATTGGTTCTCAAATATCTAGGTCTATTCCATAAATTCACAAGAAGCACAAAACACTCAAACATAATAAAAATTACATTGAGGTCCTTAAACCACCTAACGACTATTATCGCCGCTAAAGTGAGTTGCCTATGCGCCACTGTCGCCGCTCCCCTATCGAATCAGACATGCCGAACTTATGTTGTTGATAACAGTGTAGGGGTTCGTAGCATGGAAAACAAAAAATTTCTACCGCATGCACACAAACAAGCCAAGATCTATCTACTAGATTGTAGAAACGAGTCGATAGAAGCACTCACCCTTGAAGATTCCAAAGCAGTTAACAAGAGCAGATTCTCGTGGGTGATGTAGTCGTACACTTGCCGATCTCAAGATCGCGTAGACGATCCTTCGTTGCTGCGTTAACGCTTCATGATCGATCACAGGTTCGGTACTCGATGAAGACCTTCCTCTCCCTTGTTCCAGCAGGCAGCGGAGGTTGTAGTTCTCCCCTCGTGATTCCAGCAGCACGACGGCGTGGTTTCGGAGGTAGAGGGATGATCCCACAAGGTTTCGCCTAAACCGGTGCGAGTTATGGTGGATCTAGGGTTTCTCGATGATCTAGGGTTTAGAAGACCGGGAGGAGGAGGTGTCGGCGGCGGCTAGGGCGACGGCGACGGGCGGCAGCGCGCAACGGCGGCAATGATGGCGGCAGCGGCATGGTGGGAGGGCTAGGGCTTGGCCTTTGGGGCAGCGCTCCCCCTCTATTTATGAGAGGCGGCATCCTTGGGAGGGGTGGGTTTGAATCCAAACCCAAACCCAAGTTGGATTGAGAGAAGGACTATTTCCTTCTTCCACTAGGAAACCATTGTTCCAGTTTGACTTTTCAAACTTCCCGTTTGACTTTCAATATAGAGTTCTAATTCTCTCTTGCAAATGCCCAAACCAAGTGACCTAAGATATGATCCAATCATTCCACTTATCCATGACACATTCATGGTCCATTCCCTTTCCGGACTGGTGAACCTTCTAGACCCTTCTAGAACCTCTCCGATGAAAACATCGGAATCTTTCCCAAACTCCGGAATCGGACTTTCCTTATATGAATCTTATTCTCCGGACCATTCCGGATCTCCTTGTGATATCCCGGATCCCATCCGAGACTCCGAACAACATTCGGTATCCCTACTAACATTCCATATCTACTAAACAACATCGAATCCTTAAGTGTGTCTCCCTACGGTTCGTGAATTATGCGGACATGACCGAGACACTTCTCCGATCAATAACCAATAGAGGAATCTGGAAATTCATATGGATCCCACATATTTCTACGATTACTTTGCAATCGAATGAACCACTTACATAAAATACCAATTTCCCTTTGTCTCGCGATAGTTTACTTATCCGAGGTTTTGATCGTCGGTATCTCTGTATACCTAGTTCAACCTTGTTACTGATAAGTACTATTTTCTTGTTCTCGTGATATGTGATCCCTTGTGAGCCAGTAACATATGCTTGCAAGCCAATTGGATGACATTCCACCGAGAGGGCCCAGAGTATATCTATCTGTCATATGGATGGACAAATCCCACTCTTGATCCATGTGCCTCAACACATACTTTCTGAACACTCAATGCCACCTTTATAGCCACCCAGTTACGGCATGGCGTTTGATGTCATCAAAGTATCCTTCCGGTGATGGTGATTAGCATGATCTCATGGTCAAAGGAATTAGGTTACTATGTATCAGAAAGCTTATAGCAAATGAACTATTGAAATGACTTGATCTTAATGCTACGCTTATCTATAGGAGTATGTCCATCATACCATTCTCCTAATGATATGATCTTGTTGTCAACAACATCTCAATGCTCATGATCGGGAAACCACGATCATCTATTAACCAACAAGCTAGTATTACATAGAGGCTTTACTAGGGACTCGAATTTAGTTTACAAATCACATAAGTATTAATGTTTCCGGTTAATACTGTTATAGCATGAATGTAAACATTTTATCATAAACACAAAGATATAGTAATAACCACTTTTATTATTGCCTCTAGGGCATATCTCCAACAGTCTCCCACTTGCACTAGAGTCAACTAATCTAGATTATATTGTAATATACCGAACGCCCATGGTGGTTTGGTGTTGGTCATGTTTTGCCCTCGGGAGAGGTTTAGTCAACGGATCCACCACATTCAGATTTGTGTGT
This sequence comes from Avena longiglumis, assembly GCA_030063025.1. Classification (NCBI taxonomy): domain Eukaryota; kingdom Viridiplantae; phylum Streptophyta; class Magnoliopsida; order Poales; family Poaceae; genus Avena; species Avena longiglumis. Next base: position 347,180,297 of record CP125978.1, on the reverse strand, counting down.
ACTTTGCAAATCTTTATGTCACCATCTTGGACATGCTCTCGAATAGCGTGAAAACGTAGCTTGATGTGCTTCAGCTTCTTGTGTGACCTTGGTTCTTGCGCATTGGCTATGGCGCCCATGTTATCACAGTAGATAGACATTGGGTCCAGCGCACTTGGAACCACACTGAGCTCTGTGATGAACTCCTTCATCCATATCGCCTCTTGTGAAGCCTCCGAAGCAGCTATGTATTCTGATTCAGTTGAAGATCTCGCCACAACGCTCTGCTTTGCACTCCTCCAGCTAACTGCTGCACCATTCAAAGTAAATACGTATCCAGATTGAGATTTAGAATCATCCGGATCGGTGTTCCAACTAGCATCGGTGTAACCATTAATAACGAGTTGTTCATCACCTCCATAAGAAAGAACCATATCCTTAGTTCTTCTCAAGTACTTAAGGATGTTTTTGACCGTTGTCCAATGATCCACTCATGGATCACTTTGATATCCGCTAGTCAAACTAACAACATATACAATGTCGGGTCTAGTACATAACATGACATACATAAGAGATCCTATGGCTGAGGCATAGGTAGTTTTACTCATCCTTTCTCTATCTTCTGTCGTTGTAGGACTTTGAGTTTTACTCAAGGTCGTATTGGTCAACATGGGCAAGAACCCTTTCTTGCTATCTTCCATTCCAAACCTCTTTAGAACTTTGTCCAAATATGTACTCTGTGACAATGATATTAGGCGTCTCGATCTATCTCTATAAATCTTTATGCCTAATATGTAAGCTGCTTCGCCAAGATATTTCATTGAAAAACTATTATGCAAATAATCCTTGACACTATTAAGAAGGTCTACATCATTCCCAATCAACAATATGTCATCTACATATAGTATTAAGAATGCTACAGAGATCCCACTCACTTTCTTGTAAATACAAGCTTCTCCATAAGTTTGTATAAAACTAAAGCTTTTGATTACCTTATCAAAACGTTGATTCCAACTTCGGGATGCTTGCTTCAATCCATATATGGACCGTTGAAGTTTGCATACCTTGTTAGCATCTTTAGGATCGACAAAACCTTTGGGTTGCATCATATACAACTCTTCATCAATCTCTCCATTGAAGAATGTTGTTTTGACATCCATCTGACATATCTCATAATCATAATATGCAGCAATTGCTAACATAATCCTCATAGACTTTAGCTTCGCTACTGGTGAGAAAGTCTCATCGTAGTCAACTCCTTGAATTTTTCGAAACCCTTTTGCAACAAGTCAAGCTTTATAGACAGTAACATTACCATCAGCATATGTTTTCTTCTTAAAAATCCATTTGTTCTCGACAGCCTTCCGGCCATCCGATAAGTCCACCAAAGTCCATACTTGGTTTTCGTACATGGATCCAATCTCGGATTTCATGGCTTCTTGCCATTTATTGGAATCTGGGCTCATCATCGCTTCCTCATATGTCGCAGGGTCATCGGTGTTGTCCACCAACATGACACTCATAACGGGATCATACCAATCAAGAGAGGTACGATTTCTCTTTGACTTGCGAGGTTTCGTAGTAACTTCAACCGAAGTTTCATGATCAACATCATTAGCTTCCTCTCTTATTGGTATAGGTGCCACAGGAACTACTTCCGGTGATGCGCTACTCGCAAGTTCGAGATAAGGTTCAACAACCTCGTCGAGTTCTACTTTCCTTCCAGTCACTTCTTTCGAGAGAAACTCCTTCTCTAGAAAGGATCCATTCTTGGCAACGAAGATTTTGCCCTCGGATCTATGATAGAAGGTATACCCAATATTTTCCTTCGGGTATCCTATGAAGACGCATTTTTCCGCTTTGGGTTCAAGCTTGTCCGGCTGTAACTTCTTTACATAAGCTTCACAACCCCAAACTTTAAGGAACAACAATTTAGGTTTCTTCCCAAACCACAATTCATACGGTGTCGTTTCAACGGATTTAGATGGTGCCCTATTTAAAGTGAATGCGGTTGTTTCTAATGCATAACCCCAAAATGATAGCGATAAATCTGTAAGTGACATCATCGAACGAACCATATCTAAGAGAGTTCGATTACGACGTTTGGACACACCATTACGTTGTGGTGTTCCTGGCGGTGTCAATTATGAAAGTATTCTGCAATTTCTTCAAATGCTCGCCAAACTCGTAACTTAGATATTCACCTCCACGATCAGATCGTATAAATTTAATCTTCTTGTTACGTTGATTCTCTACCTCACTTTGAAATTCCTTAAACTTCTCGAAAGTTTCGGACTTATGTTTCATGAAATAGATATACCCATATCTACTCAAGTCATCCATGAAGGTAAGAACATAGCGATAACCACCGCGTGATGCTACACTCATTGGACCACACACATCGGTATGTATGATTTCTAATAAGTCCGTAGCTCGCTCCATCATACCAGAAAATGGAGTCTTAGTCATTTTACCCATCAAACATGCTTCGCATCTTTCAAGTGATTCAAAATCAAGTGATTCAAGAATTCCATCGGAATGGAGTTTCTTCATACGCTTCACTCCAATATGACCAAGACGACAGTGCCACATATAGGTCGAGTTATCACTCAATTTCAAATGTTTAGCTTCAATGTTATTAATGTGTGTATTACCACAATCGAGATTCAATAAGAATAGACCATCTATCAAAGGTGCATGTGCATAAAACATATTACTCATATAAATCGAACAACCATTATTATCGGACTTAAACAAGTAACGTTCTCGCAATAAACATGATCCGGATATAATGTTCATGCTCAACGCACGCACCAAATAATAATTATTTAAGTATAAAACTAATCCCGATGGTAGATGAAGAGGTAGCGTGCCGACCGCGATCACATCAACCTTTGATCCATTTCCAACGCGCATCATCACCTCGTTCTTCGCTAGCTTCCGTTTATTTTGTAGCACCTGTTTTGAGTTACAAATATGAGCAACCGAACCAGTATCAAATACCCAGGCACTACTACGAGTACTAGTGAGATACACATCAATAACATGTATATTGGATATACCTTTCTTCTTGATGTTGCCGTTCTTCAAATCCGCCAAGTACTTAGGGCAATTCCGCTTCCAGTGACCTTCTCCCTCGTAGTAAAAGCACTCAATATCAGGCTTAGGCCCAGCCTTGGTATTCTTCGCCGGTGCGGTAACTTTCTTACCGCCCTTCTTGAAGTTTCCCTTTTTCTTAGACTTGCCTTGCTTCTTGAATTTGGTGGTCTTATTGACCAACAACACTTGGTGCTCTTTCTTGATCTCCACTTCTGCAGACTTTAACATGGAGAAGAGTTCGGGCAACGACTTGTCCATGTTTTGCATATTGTAGTTCATCACAAAGTTCTTGTAACTTGGTGGTAGTGATTGGAGGACATGGTGAATCCCCAAAGCATTAGGAATCACTATACCAAAGCTTTGAAGCTTGCTTGCGTGCCCAGACATCTTAAGCATGTGCTCACTGACGGAGCTGCCCTCTTCCATCTTGCAGTTAAAGAACTTTTCAGAAGCCTCATAACTCTCAACTGCCGCGTGAGCCTCAAATATCATTTTGAGTTCATGGACAATTTCATGTGGGTCATTGTTCTCAAACCTTTTCTTAAGATCCGATTCCAAACCATACAAGATAGCACACTGAACTGTGGAGTACTAATTCTTCCGAGCGAGGAAACATTCTTTACCTCATCGGTAGCATCAGCTGCAGGCGGGTCACCCAGCGGTGCATCCAGCACATAGGTCAAATTACCAGCATTGAGGATAATCCTCAAGTTGCGGAACCAATCCGCAAAGTTTCTTCCATTGTTTTTCAACTTTTCTTTCTCTAGGAACACATTAAAATTGATGGTAGGGGCCGCCATTGATCTACAACATATTTGCAATAGTTTAGACTAAGTTTATGACAAATTGAGTTCTAATTAATAGTTAAATTAATCTAGGTGAACTCCCACTCAAAACAATATCCCTCACATTGCTTTAGTGATCACACGAACCAAATCCACCACATCAAAACCGATCATCATGAGAGTTGATGTAGCTTCAATGGCGAACAATCAACATGTTCATCATATCTACTATATGACTCATCCTTTACCTTTCGGTGATCCGTGTTCCGAGACCATGTCTGTACATGCTAGGCTCATCAAGATCAAATCTTAGCTTCCGCATGAGCAAATCTGGCTTGCTCACGTTGTATACACTCGCAGAATCTAACACAACCGATCATCATGTGGTGCTTCGAAACAACGAGCTTTAGCAATGGTGATTACTAAGGATGAACACTTTATAACTTGATTTTTTTGTGTTTGAGGTATCATCTTATAATGCTACCATCGCGAACTAAGCAATACAAGATGCATAAAAGGATTAACATCACATGCAATTCATAATATGTGATATGATATGACCTTTATTCTTGTGCTTCTGGTCTCCATCTTCAAGCACGAACATGATCTCCATCAGCACCGGTATGGCGTCAAGGTCAATGGCACCGCTTCATGGTTGTCGTCCACCAAAGATCAACTATTACAAATACTTTGAATCGACACAGGTCTTAACGGAATTAAAATACAACCATATGGCTCCTAATGGTTGCCGACTTACAATAAGGAACATTGCATATATCACATATAATCACAATCATGGCCATATCACATCATAGCACACCCCTGCAAAACAAAGTTAGACGCCTCTAATTTTCTTTGCATATTTTACGTAGTTTGGGGCTTTCAATAAGTGTCGTTCTAACTTACGAACAAGAACCACAACGTTGATGTTTGAACTATCAAGTGCTCATTGTGTTGGGGATATGCTATATGGGTATCCTCATAGCATGTCACTTATCCGGATAAACTGGGTGGCCCATAGTCGGTAGCATGGCCTATGGCTGTCTGGGCGCCCATTAGATGGATCCGTAAGGAGGCCCATGCGGATAAAGGAAGGCTACTGGAGTCACCAACGTGCCGGAGCCTTGGAGTGCAAGATACACAAGACTAGTAATAGACGGTAGGACTCAGAACTCGTCTCGGCTAGGACTTTTCCTGTAACCCTAGGATCTGGCGACTATATAAGTCGGGCCTCACGGAGCCTTTAGGGCATCAATCTCAGCGTTCATAGACAACCTCGCAATGAATCTATCTCTGTAACTCGCGATGCCCTTATAGTGATTTATAGCAGAGTAGGATTCCACCACCGTTGTGGGATCTCGAACTGGTAAGCTGTTACCTCGTGCACAACCGCCCCGCCTTACCCCACGTCTCTAAACACGCACTGTGAGGAACCCTCCGTGGCATACTCGTCTGCAATACCACGATAGTTGGCGCCCACCATGGGGCAAGAGGCGCTTCAGGCTCTTCAGCGGGCGAGGACCAAGATCTTCGCGGGAATCGGTGAAAACGTAGCCATCGGTCGTGTTCTCTTCTCCGGCAACATTCCGATCGTCCCTCCTAACGAGTTCTGGATCCCGGCGAAGACGAACCCTACGCGGTATTCAATCGTTCCTATCGGAGACATCCACCTCTTCATCGGCGAAACCGACTCGGGCACTAGTTCCCTGGGAGTCGGAGGAGCATCAAGGCCCGCACGGACCGCCTACGGGCAGGATACGTTCGCGGAAGGATCGATATCGGATCTCTCTTCGAAGTTTGCCAGCAAATATCGGAAAGCATCAAGGCCCGCACGGACCACCCACGGGCAGGATAAGTTCGCGGAAGGGTCGATGTCGGATCTCTCCTCGGAGTTATCCGGCAAAGATCGGAAAAATTCAAGGCCCACCCAAACCGCCCCTGTGCAGGACATAAAGGTGGAAGATCACTGCAAATCCTCCGCTTAGCCGCAAGGCGGCAGCAGAGATCCAAGTTCATCGGCGTGGTTACCATCTTCGATCCGCACGCTGCATTCGAGAGAAGGCAAAACTCGCGATTACGGCGGTGGCTCGTGATCTGAGCCGATCTAGCCCACTACCCCGATGATAACGCTTTGTATCATTTCGTGGAAGGACTGGACCGTGGCACGCTTCTCTGACATGCTTTAAGACGGCAGCAGGCAACATGACGCCTTACCCTCGAAGAGATGGTGAGCACCGTCAACAACTACGCGGAAGCTGACGTAGCAGCCCAGATGGAGCTTGCGCTCAGAGACGTAGAACCTCCGATTCAGCAACCGCCGCCACCGCCTCCCTCCACCATCGTCGCAGCAGCACCACCACCTCCAGTCATCGTCGAGGCCATTGCACCTCCACCGCCCGTCATCGAGGAAGTCCTGGCACCCTCCGACTCTGTCATTGACGCGCTTTATGCTGATTTTAGTGCAGATTCAGAGGAGATAGACTTCAGTCCAGAAGAGCTAGACTCCGCTATGCAGGAGATGGAGGAGGATTACTCACGCGACGAGCAAGCCAACAACGCTGTCACGTCTCGAGGGGTGTTTGTCACCATTGGGACGGAGATGGATGAAGATCAACCCGGACGAGCTCCGCCTACAGCACTGGAAAAGGGGAAGGGGCCACTTATTGCTGCTGACGATGATCGCGCAAAAGTCATGCCTTCTCCCCCTAACCCAGTGCAGCAGCCGCAGGAACTCGGCACCGGCCCGAGCAACAACAACACCGCAAACCTGCCGCCTCCAGCATCTAATTCTGCAGCAGCCCAAGTTACTCTAGCTGATAGAGTGATGTACGGCAATCTCCTTGTCGACCCACTGACCGTTGGTCATATCCGGAACGTGACCCAGTTTGACGAGAAGCGCCAGCAGCTGCTGGAGGAAGCACAGGCCATAGTGGAGCAAGGCGCTAAGCTAGATCGAGATCTGGTCAACGCGCAGGAGTCCATAGAGAAATCTAGAGCAATGGAGGCCGAGAACAAGACTTTACTGCACCAGCAGAAGGCTAAGAAAGCTCCAGCTCGCGTCATCAACGATCCTGGTGTACGGCGCAACCTAGGATGGGCTCCCTCGAAGCCGGCATAGGCCAAGCCATGCATTGACAGTGAAGGCAAGCAGGTGATGCCCACCCCGCTCCTTAACCTCGCCATCGCCAAGACCCTTCTGGAGCAGGATAGATCACCCGAGGCAGTGGAACAGGTCTATGACCTAGTGGCCAAGGCGGTGAAGCAGCAAGAAAAGGCCACCTCTCAGAGACTTGAGTCTGACCCAGCGCTCTGCCAATCTAGCCAGTACAAGCCTCCAAGGGACAGATCTCCTCTTGATGTCGGGTCCCAGACGGGTTCATCAGAACGAAGACGGAGGGATGCACGCAACAGGAAGGATGCTATCCCCATATCCTCCGACCACGGAGAAAAGGCCCGACCTTGTCGCCCATCGCCACCGCCCCGATCCCCCTGACATCGTGAAGATTACAAGACTCAACATCGTGCGGATATGCCCCCACCAAAGCAGTGCGGCATCGTCATCCGCGACAACGCGGAGCAGACCCGTCATGACGGAGAGCGCAACCAAGGACACAAGATTAGGTCGCGCCCTGACCCTCCGCATCCTCCAAGCAACCGTGACGGGCATGAGGCATCGCAGGAGGGTAACAGCAAGAAGGCTAACCCACCGCCACCTCCGACTCCGTCACCACCAAGCAGTCACCATGGCGGAGGAGGCCCACGTCGTTCACGCAGCCCATGCCCTGTTGACAAGAAGAAGAAGAAGAAGAAGAAGAAGAAGAACCCGGAGCCGTACGATGCACGTTCACGGATCGATAAGATCCACGAGGCCTGGGAAGGACCATACCTGGGACCACGTTGCTTTGGACCCGCAATACGGTCCGCAACTGACCCCAAAGTTTTCCGGATTGACAAGACCATCAATCCCTATGACGGCACCGCCAAGCCAGCCACATGGTTGCAGGACTACATCAACGCGGTGGAGATTGCTGGAGGCAACCCCAACGTCGCCGTCAAGCACCTCCCATTAATGTTGGCGGGCACGGCCCGTCAATGGATCGATGACTTGCCGGAGAAATCCATCTACAACTGGTTGGACATGCAAGAAGCGTTCACCAAGAACTTGGAGGGTACATACAAGCGTCCCTGCACTGTGGGCGATCTACAGCGGTGCATGCAAGAGAAAGACGAGACATCTCGCACCTACCTCTCTCGCTGGCTGGACATGAAGAATTCCTGCGCAGGAGTGCACGCCCAGACCGCCATGTACGCCTTCATAGACGGATTGGAAAGAGGCACATTGCTCCAACATAAACTGAAGCGCTTGCAGGACAATCACCAGCTTGACTTGAACCAGATGATTCAGTTGGCTAGTGAGTTCGCAGCTGCCGCCGATGGTGCTCGCGGCTCCTTGCCGGCAATAGCCGTTCCAACTCAAGGTCGGAGGAACAGCAGTACAAAGTGGAAAACCCCTCCAGAAGAAAAGCAATCTACCGACATGGTAGCTATGACTTTTGCAGGACGAGGTGATGGCGGACAACGTGGCCGAGGAAGGGTAGCTAGCCGTGGGCAGCAACGAGGAAGTGAAACAACCTCGGCGTCGCTCCGCGTTCCCCAAACCTACAAGGAGTACCGCGATATGCCGTGCCTCGTACACCTCGATGCCAACGGCAAGTCCACCCATACCAATCGACACTGCAAGTTCGTCAACGACTTCAAGGAAGACCCAGAGTTCGGCTACAAGCAAAGTCGGAAGAACAGACCGTGAGGCAAGGGCAAGGGGAAGAAGAAGGAGGAGTCCAAGGATTTGAGTGACATGGACGAAGACGTTGACCCCAAGCATGCCGCCAAGAGCGACGACAAGGGCAAGAACCCCTTCACAAAGAAGGCTCCAGTCTACCACACTTTCCTTGGCACCCCCACCGTCCGACAATATAAGACCTCTCTGAGGATCCTGATGGCTACTCTCCCCCTAGTTCCCCAGTACATGCACTGGTCGGAGGTTCCAATAACTTGGGACAGGACGGACCACCCAGACCTTATACCTACGGAGAACCAGTACGCCATGGTCATCAACCCCTTGATTGATGGCGTGGAGTTCACCAAGTGTATGGTGGATAGTGGAAGCAGCATCAACATCATGTACCTGGATACACTGCAGAAGATGAACTTGACGGAGGCAAACCTAAGGCGGACCAACACCATCTTCCACGGCGTAGTTCCTGGTCGGGAGGCTCGGTTCCTTGGGTGCATTACACTTCAGGTTGCCTTTGGCGACGTTAACAATTACCGCCAAGAGCGCATGACCTTTGAGGTGGTCCCCTTCAAGAGCGTGTACCACGTCATATTAGGTCGTGACATATTCCACACGTTCATGGCCAAGACATGCTTCGTCTACAACAAACTCAAGATACCCGGACCAAACAGTGTCATCACCGTATCCAGAAGCTTTACAAAGGCAAGGGACTACGAGATCAATGAAGCAGCCGTTGCAGAAGTTGTCCTCTACAGTGAAGAATTCAAAGAGATCCAGAGCAAGGTCAATGACTCAGAGATGCCCGCGTCGAAGAAGCAGATCTCCGAATCCGCTCCTGCGTTCAAGGCCGCCATCGAGACCAAGCCGGTGGAACTTGTGGTAGGCGATGCCTCCAAGGTCACTGCCATTGAGACGAACCTGGATCCCAAATAGGAAAGCGCGCTCGTCGAGTTCCTCCGTGACAATAGGGACATCTTTGCCTGGCAACCTGCCGACATGAAAGGTGTACCTAGGGAACTTGCCGAGCACAGCTTAAACATTGATCCAAAATGTAAACTAGTGAAGCAACCTCTACGACGCTTTGGAGATGAGAAGAGATGCGTCATTGGCAAAGAGATACCTAGGTTACTTAAAGCTAGATTTATCTGAGAAGTCCTTCACACCCAATGGGTGGCCAATCCTATACTTGTCCCCCAAAAGGGAACCAATGAATTAAGAATGTGCGTTGATTACACCGGCTTGAACAAAGCATGTCCCAAAGATCCGTTTGCTTTTCCTCGCATTGACCAAGTCATTGACTCGACGGCTGGCTTGGAGCTTTTGTGTTTTCTTGATGCATACTCAGGATACCACCAGATCAAGATGAGAAAGTCGGACCAATTGGCCACTTCGTTCACTACCCCATACGACACGTTTTGCTATGTCACGATGCCCTTTGGGCTGAAAAACGCAGGTGCTACGTACCAGCGGACAATGCAACGTTGCCTCCACGACCAAATTGGTCGGCACGTTCACGCTTATGTGGACGATATCGCGGTGATGTATAAAAATTCAAATGACTTAATCTCCGACTTAAAAGAAACCTTTGATAATCTCTGGAAATACAACATGATGCTTAACCCTAAGAAGTGCGTCTTCGGGGTTCCAGCCGGCAAATTGTTGGGTTTCATCATTTGCCAACGTGGAATCGAGGTCCACCCGGAGAAAATCAAGCCATCTTAAACATAAACTGTCTGACATGCCTAAAGGACATTCAACGACTAACATGTTGTGTTGCGATTAGTCGATTCATCAAACTTGGAGAAGGCTCACGATGTACAAGTTGATGAAGAAGGCGGACAAATTCACGTGGGACGAAGCGATGCAAGATTGAAGCATCTCAAGGAGATTCTTTCCTCGGCGTCCATCCTTGCAAGACCCGAGCACGGAGAGCCCATGTTAATTTACATGGCGGCAACCAACCGGTTATCGCATAAATGTCGTGGTAGAGCGGAAGGAACCATGCTATCAAAGAGAGTTCAACGACAGTTTACTATGTGAGCGAGGTCTTGACGGAGTCCAAGCAGCGTTACGCACTACCAAAAGATAGCTTATGGAGTATTCCTTGCTTCTCGAAGGCGAGGCATTACTTTCAGAGCACCCAATCACGATGGTGAGCAACACTCCACGTCCGACATTATCAATAACAATGACGCCTTCTGAGGAAGGGTCGCGAAGGGGCATTGAACTCTCCGCCGAGATCACCTACTAGAGACGCAACGCTATCAAGTCACAAGCCTTGGCGGATTTTTTGCGATTGGACGGAGATGCGGATGCTACTCCGTTGCGAGCCAGATCTTGGGTGATGCACTTTGAGATCAAAGCTGCTCAACGGCTCGGGGGCTAGTGTATTGCTACAGTCACCAACAGGAGACAAGCTACACTACGTTCTGCAGATCCACTTCGAGGCTACAAACAACATGGCGGAGTATGAAGCACTTATTCACGGACTGCGTGTAGCCAAGGATATTGGCATCAAGCGCATAGTTTGCTGTGGAGATTCCGACTTGGTTGCCCAGCAGGTGGCTGGCACCTGGAATGCGCAGAACCCTATGATGGCGGCATATCGAGACGAAGTAGACGAGATAGCCAAGAGATTCTTGGGATACGAAGTCAAGTATGTACCTAGGGAACAAAACGAGGCGGCTGATCTGCTATCTAAGCTTGGATCACGGCGCAAGAAAATTCCGCCAGGAGTTTTCCTAGAGCACCTGCGCACACCATCTGTGAAGGGCGCCAACATCGACAACCCGGATAGAGCTGACTCTTTCGTCAACATGGTAATTAAGGTCCCTCCGGCTTGGACAAAACCACTCATGGAATATCTCGAACACGGAACTTTGCCCGATGACGAAGTCGAAAGATGGAAAATAGTACGACGAGCAAAGGGTTATACCATAATCAATGGGAAACTCTACAAAAGGAGCACTACTGGTGTATACCTGAAGTGTGTTTCCCAGCTAGAAGGTATGGAAATCCTACGCGAAATCCATCTCGGAGATTGCGGGCATCACGCCGCTCCCCGATCGTTGGTCGCGAAGCCTTCCAAGGATTCTCTTGGTGACCAGGCAACGCCGACAAGCTGGTTGAGACATGCATGGGATGCCAAGATATGCCCGACAACCGCATGTTCTGCCAAGAATGCGAACAATACCAATAACTTGGCTGTTTGCGATGCAGGGCTAGACATGGTGGGACCGTTACAGACGGCACCCTGTGGGTTTACGCATCTGCTTGTAGCAGTTGATAAATTCACTAAATGGATAAAAGCTAAACCCATTAGAAAGCTTGATGGGGTAACTGCCCTCAGGTTTGTCCGGGATCTAGTGGTGAGATTTGGTCTCCCACATAGCACTATCACCGACAACGGCAGCAATTTGTCACTCGGAGAAGTGGAGGCATATTGTTGGGAGAAAGGCATCCGACTTGACCTTGCATCTGTGGCTAAACCTGTGCATAGACGGTTTCGCTGGTTTTGGCCAGTTTCTGGAAACTGCCAAAAAGTCAGCGGTTTAGACGGGTTGGTTTAGATGGTTTGTACAGTTTACACTCGTAATATTACTACTCGGTAGCTCCTCCGAGGAAGCGCGTCGAGCTCTTGGTCTAGAACGGCGCAGCTAGCTTTGTGAGGCAGGTCGTCGAGTTCCTATCTTTCCTAGACAGCGGAGGACCCTCACAGCAACCAATCACTCATTGGAAGTGGGGCAGCGAGCTCCTCCGAGGGGGAACGACAAGCACATCTTCGTCGGTAGTCATGTGCTGCAAGCTCCTCTTCATGGAAGGAGGGGCGGAGAGCTCAGCGGCACAGTCAGCTCCACTCTCGACGTATGCCCTGATGTCCTCCGTCAAGAACACCACCATCCACTGCTACCGTGAACTTTGCCGACATAACTCCATGGCCCCATGAGCACACGCGGCGCCATCTCGTGCAACGCCGTTGGAGACAGGGACGACGAGGATAAGCTCAGATGACATGCGAAGTGCACCTCAGGGAGTTGTTGATAGATGATTATTCGATCGGAGCTTACATGGACGCAAATTGTGGCGCAGCGCACTACGCCGGCCGGCCACCAGCACACCACCGAAGGTCCTGCTGCATATACTATGTACATGGTGAGCGGTGGTCCGACGACTACGGTGGAGTAGAGGAATATGGGCTGCCATACAGGCTTCCGTCTGGCCGGTGGATTGGCCGCCGCGTGCGGCGATGCGGCGCTGTTGGAGCAGAGGCCGAACAAGCAGCGTGCAATGCCATGCGGAGAAGAGGTGGCCATAAAGCTGGTGATTGAAGACGGGCTTGTTGGTTTTAAACCGCCTAGAAACTGTAACCCGCAGAAACCGGCCACACAGTTTAAATCGGTTTGGTTTGATGGTTTCTTCCGGGTTCACACCAAACTATGCACGGGCTTATCTGTGGCACACCCACAATCCAATGGTCAGGTTGAGCGAGCCAATAGATTAATTCTGCAGGGAATCAAGCCATGTCTTGAGGCACCGCTACATAGAGCAGTTGGAGCCTAGGCGGAAGAATTGCCATCTGTGTTGTGGAGTTTACGAACTACACCCAACAGATCCACCGGCTACACCCCTTATTTCATGGTATACGGAGCAGAAGCCATCCTACCTTCCGACATCCTTCACGATGCACCAAGAGTTGCCGCCTACGACAAAGATGACGCTGAAGAAACCAGACGCCTAGATGTGGACCTTCTCGAGGAAGAGCACGTTTTGGCATGCCAAAGATCCGCCATCTACCAGCAGAAGCTACACAACTACCATATTCGCCGCGTTCGGCATCGCTCGTTTAAAGAGGGGGATTTGGTGCTCCGACTTAAGCAGAAGAAGTCACACAAACTATCCCCGCCATGGGAAGGACCGTTTATCATAAGCAAGGCTCTACTCAATGGGTCTTACTACCTTGTTGACAATCGTGAACTAAAGGATAGACCCAATGAGGATCATAAGCGTAAGCGACGTGACCCGGATGATGACTACCCGGAGCTTGATCGGCCATGGAACATAGCACAGCTACGTCCTTTCTACACTTAGCATTTTTTATCTAATTGTGTACCTCTTATATGATCAATGAAATAAAGCTCTTTGGTTCACTCATATTTCTAAGTCTTTTACCTCCTTTAGTGTTCATTTTTGGATCATGTAAAACATTTATGCAGAAGCTTTGCATTTGCACTTGTGAAAATTCCGCCTACGGGCGTTAGCTTAAGTTTTCTGGTCTACACGTTCTTTGTTGTTTTTATGTGGATTCTGGAGTAGTGACTTTCGGAACTTATTGTCGGCGATTTTGTGCTCAGGTTATTAACGGTTACATTGGGCATCATCACCTAAGCGCATGGTTCCGACAATGAGTCTTCCGACTCACGAAAAGTCAAGCATAAGAACCAAAGTAATGGATAAGCCAGCACTTGCTTAAAAAATATATATACATGTTGGAAACTAGTTCTTAAGCAGCAGGAAATAACAACCATTGTTTTCCGCCTTAAGTTACATCAATAAGTTTTTTCCGCATATACACCAAAGGTGAAGCAAATATTACAAAATTGTTTTTCACTCCTTTGGTGCAGGTGACTTGGAGGCAGCATCGTCACCAGCCGGAGAATCACCCTCAACATCGGCACTGTGGTGGGACTCGGAGGAATCTTGGTTGCCGCTGTCGATGATGTTCATGGGAACGAACACGTCGATGTCCACCAACTCGGCAACTCTGGTGTCATAACCCGCGAGTGACGACAAGATGGCTTCATGATCAATATCTTTGCCGTCATCGTCGACGTCGGGGATACCAGAGGTCACCGTGTCGATGTCGGCACCTTCGTAGTTTGCCTTCACCATTGACAGCGCCATCCTTGCGCCAGCCCGTGCACATGAAGCTTTCCACCAGGATACGCTCGGGCTCGTGCAGAATCTCCGAGTACTTCGCCATGGAGTCTGATGCCTTGATGTTTATCTGGAGGGGCTTGGCAATCTCCTTGGCCTGTGTGATGGCGGTGTTGATAAAGTTGCCGGCAAGAACCATGCATTCCTTGGCTGGAGGGGGCGATCTGGTTAAACCCATAGGAGCTGCAAATTCTAACAAGGAGCGCATGATTTCAACAATTCAAAGTATCCAGACTACAGAAATCCAAGGCGGAGAAAACTTACTGAAGATGCTGGCTTCAGCTTGCCAGAGGGTGTCCGCCAAGGATTGTTTCTCTTGTTGGAGGAGCTTGTACGCCTCGCCATGGTGGTGATTCTGCTCATCTGCAGCTCGCTTCTGATCTTTTAAGATCGCGATCTCCTCCTTCAAGCGGTTGATTTCCTCGGTGGCGGAGTCCTGCAAGGCTTTCATCGACTCCTCATGCATCTTCAGCATGTCCTTCCTCTCCTGCTTAAGAATTTTGTTCTCGCTATCCAGCTCTTGAATGTGCTTGGATTGCTCGACAATATTCTTGGCCTTGGCGATGGTTTCTACATGTCGGAGAAAGAAAAGTACACAGTGAGTACTCGGAGAATGTGGGCACAAAACCAAGTCGGAATGCGCATTAGAAAACAGACGCTTGCTCTTGGTGATCTGTTCCTTCAAGAAGGCAGTTTTACCCTTTTCAGCTTCTATATTTGCACGCATCTTCTGGTACTTGTCATTTGCCATGCCCCTCCGAGCATTCTCGTTCTGTGGAAAAAAGGACAAAGTTAAAACGTTGTTTAGTCTGCTTGGAGCATCTAGTCGGAAATTTTCCACCTAGACGCTCGGGGGCTGCAGCGAAAGTTTTTTACTTAGCAATATACTTAGTTTTTCTTTAAGCATCTAGTCGGAAATAATTCAGTTCTCGATTAGAAGCTTGGGGGCTACAGTATAAAGTTTTTAACTCAGATATCTGCTTAGCTTTTATTTAAGCATCTAGTTGGAACTAATTCAGTTTCAACTAGAAGCTTGGGGGCTACAGTATTGAAATTTATAAAACACTGCATATGCTACTCTTAGAGCATCTAGTCGGAATAGTTCATTCCATCTAAATGCTTGGGGGCTACAGTGAGAGTTTTTTCTACCTTAGTCACTCTTAGAGCATATAGATACAAAACCTATGGTTTTCTGTCTACATCCTCGGGGGCTACAGTGGGATACTTATATGAAATGCAAAAGGCAAAAGAAAACTTACAAGTGCGATGATCTTGAGGTTCGTAGCGCTCTCGGCCAGCAGCTTGGCAAAGGATTCGCTATTTCCTTGCAAGATTTCTGCTTGCTGGCGGAGCTCCTCTAGACCGCACGTCGGAGATGTCGGCGCCGCACCAGGAACCAAAGTAGTGCTACCCGGTGTAAGTACCGGACAGACTATCTTCGGATAGACTATGGTCTTTTGGGGTGCGGGGGCGCCGCCAACGGCAGAAGTACCAGCTTCCACCACCGCCTTGCTGCCACCGATGGCATCCTTAGCCGGAGCTTCAGCCATTTGTTGGGCGGTACTCTCCTGCGTTGTCTGCTCGCCGACAACAGCAAGCTCGATAGAGGCGCCATAATCCACTTCCATGATGGAAGGGCCTGATGCCTCCTTAGCTTGTGAGCTTATTGGGACAGACGAAGGCTTGACGGCAGGAGTGGAAGGTGCGATGGCGGGGGAGGCGTCGCGATGCAGCATGTCCTTAATATTATGAGAAGCCCCTGATGTTTTGGAGGTCTTCTTGAGGCTGGTCGTGGCTTTCTTCCTGAAACATGCAAAATGCATAAGTACAGGAGCAAGACAGATAAATAGACAATGTCGGAGAATGAGAAGCTTACACTAGTGGGGGTGCTTTGGCAAAGGGGATCCCGGTGGTTCTTCTCTTTTCCGCCTCCAGTGCGGCGGTAGTCTTTTTGGAGGCTCAACCCTCCGTCTTCTTCTTCTTGCCTCCATCGGCAACGTCAGAGGTGGAGCTCTTCTGCTTCCGCGCCAACGGAGCTTTGTCGTCGGACACGACCGTGACTTCCTTCATCTTTGGATCATAGATTTGAGGAGCCATGCTCATCTCATCTATGTCGCTAAGCTGTTAAGTAAGAAATCACCGTGTTAGATAAGATGATATTTGCAAGACGGAAGAACTGGAGTATATGTCGTACACGGAAAATAAAAACCTACCTTTGGGCACTTGCCGTCAACGAACATGTCGTAGGTGATGGTGAAGCCGCGCTTCTTATCCTTCACCTTGACGATGTCCTTAAGGCGGAGCTTGACGGAGTCGCTCGAGAAGTTGTCCACGAAGATGCGGAGACTATCCCTTCTGTTGCTGGTATACTCATGCATGAGATTCGCGCGGTGCTGCAGAAGTTGGATTCGCCTGATGAACCAGCACATGGCTAGGTCCAAGCCGGTCAAACTCGTCTCTACAAACCACTCTATCTGCCTTATGGCGCGAGATGCTTCAATGTCGGAGGGAAGGGAGGCCTGGGATCTCCATGACGAGGCTTCAGCGGCGGCTCCATCAACGAAGTCCGGGTACGTAACTTGTCGGCCAGACAGCGGGATGTCGGGGCCATAAAAGTACGTTCGTTGCCAATTCTTGCAGGACTCGTGGCCGACGATGTCGGGGAACCGCCGGCCAGGTCGAATCTTGAAGCTTATGGTGCTGCAATTCCTAAGCTCTTCCTTGCTATGTCCGGCTTCACGTTTGAAGGTGAAGAAGTACACAAAAAGGTCTAACCTAGGCTTTATCCCTAAGTATCCCTAACAAAGTGCCGCATAGTTGCTAAGCACTAAGATACTATTGGGTGAAAGGTTCTGGGGCTGGACTCTATAATGGTTCAAGACGGAGAGGAAGAAGTTGGAGATGGGCAGGGAGACGCCGCGTACCAGTTGAGCTTTGAGGTACACCTTTTCTCCGGCTTGGGGAGAAGGTGTCACCTCGCCGGTCGGCGCCGCCCGCTAGGCAAGTCCCTCCGTCGCGGGGAGGTAGCCTTCGGCGACCATCTCTTGGATATCACGGTTTGTGATATCCAAGCCACGCCAGTCGCCCTTGTGCGAGTCTGGTTCTTCCTCCAGTGGCTCTAGCGCCGCCAAATTTAGGTCGCCGCCGATGGACTCGATCACCGCCGACGCCGGGATGACCAAACCTTCTGGGGGCACAACGACGGAGCTCGCCGGCTTCGCCGCGGCTTCGCTCGACACCGCCATTGATGGAGAAGTGTTGCTGCTAGCCATGGAGTGAAGATTGGGTGCGACTGGTGCAGATTGGAGCTAGGGTTTTTTCGAGAGTTCTCGTGGAGAGCTTGATGAGGCACGCGACTGGAGGAAGAAGATGATGCGAGGATAATGAGGTAAAAAGTGGAAATTTCCCCACGGTTACTATTTATCATCGTCGGCGTCAAGATTCATGCAGCTTGATCGGACGGTTGCCGCGTAGACGACGTGTTCGCGAACGTGCGCAGAAATTTCGCCACGTCTCCAACCGTCGCCGCCAACGGTTCATATCGCTCGCGCGGGAAAATCGGACATGATTGTGTTCTCTGCATGTGTGAGTTATGAGGCGTCGCTGACCTAAGCCTACGTCGTCCTAGCTGACATGGGTAGATGAGCCGTCACATCGAATATTCCGACATGGACGGATTCATTCTGACTATGGAAGAGTACATTGGAAGATTCAGCATTTCTCCGGCTTACAAGTTGAAGACGGAGAAGACTTTGCAGGGTTCTTTGGGAGGACTACAAGATATTGCTTGACGATTTGCCGACATCCAACTAGACGGAGCATTCATCTGAAGAGGCAAGACGGCGCAAGATCTCGGAGTTCTCCAGGGACTGTTGGGGATATGGTATATGGGTATCCTCATAGCATGTCACTTATCCGGATAACCCGGGTGGCCCATAGTCGGTAGCATGGCCTATGGCCTGTTGGGCGGCCCAGTTAGATGGATCCAGAAGGGAGGCCCATGCCGGATAAAGGAAGGCTACGGTGGAGTCACCAACATACCCGGAGCCTTGGAGTGCAAGATACACAAGACTAGTAATAGACGGTGTAGGACTCTGTAACCTGTCCGGCTAGGACTTTTCCCTGTAACCCTAGGATCTGACGACTATATAAGTCGGGCCTACGGGAGCCTTTAGGGCATCAATCTCAGACGTTCATAGACAACCTCGCACATCGAACCTATCTCTGTAACTCGGTGTATTGCCCTTATAGTGATTTGTAGCAGGAGTAGGATTCCACCACCGTTGTGGGATCTGAACCTGGGTAAGCTGTGTTACCTCGTACCCGTCAACCGTCTGCCTTACCCCACGTCTCTAAACACGCACTGTGAGGACCCCTCCATGGCGTACTCGTCGGCAATACCACGACATGTTGTAAATTGAATCTATACTATGATGGGAGAGACAGACACCCGCAAAGCCACTTGTGCAATACAAGTTGCATGTTGAGCGTGGAGCAAGTCTCATGAACGATGTCATGTAAGGTTAGCCCGGGCCGCTTCATCCCATCATACCGCAAGATGCAAAGTACACAAAAATAATTGATAATAAAAGCACCACCGCCCATAATGACCATTGTTTTCTACTCGTGCAACAGATCTAGATATAGACACGGCTCTGATACCATTGTAGGGGTTCGTAGCATGGAAAACAAAAAAATTCTACCGCATGCACACAAACAAGCCAAGATCTATCTACTAGATTGTAGCAACGAGTCGATAGAAGCACTCACCCTCGAATATTCCAAAGCGATTAACGAGCGATTCTCGGGTGATGTAGTCGTACACTTACGATCTCAAGATCGCGTAGACGATCCTTCCACGCAAGGCTTTGACGCTTCATCGGTCACATCGCTCGCAGATTGATGAAGACCTTCCTTCCCTTGTTCCAAAGAAAATGGAGGTTGTAGTTTTCCCCTCGCGATTCCGGCAGCATGACGGCGTGGTGTCGAAGGTAGAGGGAAGATCCCGCAAGGTTTAGCCTAAACCGGTGTGAGTTATGGTGGATCTAGGGTTTCCCGATGATCTAGGGTTTAGAAGACCGGGAGGAGGAGGTATCGGCGGCGGCAAGGGCGACGGCGACGGGCTGGCGACGGTGCAAGGCGGCGCGACGGCGAGCGGCGGCGGCTTGACGGCGCAAGTGTGGGAGGGCTAGGGCTTGGCCTTTGGGGCAGCCCTCCCCCTCTATTTATAAGAGGGGGCAGCCTTGGGAGGGGTGGGTTTGAATCCAAACCCAAACCCAAGTTGGATTGAGAGAAGGACTCTTTCCTTCTTCCACTAAGAAACCATTGTTCCAGTTGTTGGAGATATGCCCTAGAGGCAATAATAAATATAGTTATTATTATATCTTTGTGTTTATGATAAATGTTTATATTCATGCTATAATAGTATTAACAAGGAAACATTAATACTTGTGTGAATTGTAAACTTAAATTGAAGTCCCTAGTATAGCCTCTATACTTCACTAGCTTGTTGGTTGATTAAATGATTGAGGTTTCCATATCATGAACATTGAGATGTTATCAACAACAAGATCATATCGTTAGGAGAATGATATGGTGGACATACTCCTATTGATAAGCGTAGCATAAAGATCAAGTCATTTCAATAGTTCAATTGCTATATGCTTTCTAATACATAGTAACCTAATTCCTTCGACCATGAGATCATGCATATCACCTTTACCGGATGGATGCTTTGATGACATCAAACACCACACCGTGAATCGGGTGGCTATAAAGGTGGCATTAAGTGTTCGGAAAGTATTGGTTGAAACACATGGATCAAGAGTGGGATTTGTCCATCCACATGACGGATAGATATACTGGGCCTCTCGGTGGAATGTCATCCAATTGGCTTGCAAGCATGTGACTTGGTCACAAGGGATCACATATCACGGAACGAGAAAGAGTACTTATCGGTAACGAGGTTGAACTAGGTATGCGGAGATACCGGCGATCATAACCTCGGATAAGTAAACTATCGTGAGACAAAGGGAAATTGGTATCGTATGTAAGTGGTTCATTCGATCGCAAAGTAATCGAGAAATATGTGGGAGCCATATGAATTTCCAGATTCCTCTATTGGTTATTGTTCGGAGAAGTGTCTCGATCATGTCCGCATAATTCACGAACCGTAGGGAGACACACTTAAGGATTCGACGTTGTTTTGAGTAGTTATGGTATTATGAGAAAGAGACCGAATGTTGTTCGGAGTCTCGGATGGGATCCGAGATATCACGTGGTGATCCGGAATGGTCCGGAGAATAAGATTCATATAAGGAAAGTCCTGCTTTGAGTTCGGGAATGATTCCGTGTTTTTCATCGAATGTTCTAGAAGGTTCCGGATTGTCCGCACCGGGAGGGTACATGAGTGTGTAATTGAATGATTGCATCATGTACTAAGTGTTCTTGCTGTTCCAAAACATGAAAGTCAAATTGCCAGTTTGAAAGTCAAACGGCTAAAACAGAAACTGTGGGAAACAGAAACTGGGAAACAAGCAAGAGGAGTTGGAACCAACCTGGAGGAGGAGTTGATTCCTCCGGGCGGCGCCAGCCCTAGGCCGAGTTGGGGAGGGACTCCTCCTCCTGGCCAAGGCCCTCCACCTATATAAGGAGGCGGGGCTCCTCCTAGAGACACAAGTTTCCACCTCTAATCTCGTGTTTAGAGCCGTTTGGTTTAGAGCTTCTAATTGCTTTAGCCTGCGGTTTATAGCCTTCTAATTGGTGTGTCTAAATCTCTAGACCACTAATAGCCCTCTCATAATCCACCATACTCGCTCGGCTTAGGCGAAGCCTGCAGGATCTCCCCTCTACTTAGGTACCACGCCGTTGCCAGCCGAATCGCGAGAGAGTGCTACAACCTCCGCTCACTGGAACAAGGAGAGGAAGGTCTTCCGAAAACCGAACGTGTGACCGATCAAGGAAGCACGCCGAACGCAGCGGAAGGATCGTCCACACGATCTTGAGATCGGAAAGAGTACGACTACATCACCCACGAGAATCCTCGTTAAACACTTTGGAATCTTCGAGGGTAAGTTATTCCATCGACTGCTACAATCTAGTAGATAGATCTTGGCTTGTTTGTTTGTATGCGATAGAAAATTTTTGTTTTCCATGCTACGAACCCCTACAAAGGGTATCGAGCCGTGTCTATATGTAGATCTGTTGCAGTAACACAATGGTCATTGTGGGCGTTGATGCTTTTATTGTAGATTGCTTTTGTGTACTTTGCATCTTATGTATGTTGGGATGAAGCGCCCGCTAACCTTACATGACATCGTTCATGAGACTTGCTCCACGCTTGACATGCAACTTGTATTGCATAAGTGGCTTTATGGTGCCTGTTTCTCCTAGCATAGTTAAGATCCAATTTACAACGGGTAATCAACAATGCTAGTATCAATGTTGTGGTTCTTGTTAAGTTAGAACGACACTTATTGAAAGCCCCAAACCACGTAAAATATGCAAAGAAAGTAGAGGCGTCTAACTTTTTTTTGCAGGGGTGTGCAGTGATGTGATATGGCCATCATTGTGATTATATTTGATGTATGCAATGTTCCTTATTGTAAGTTGGCAACCGCGTGAGCCATATGGTTGTCTTTAATTTATGTTAAGACCCGCGTGTCTATTCAAAGTAGTTGTAATAGTTGAAGCCGGTGGACGACAACCATGGTGAAGCGTCATTGACCTTGATGAAATGCCGGTGATGATGGAGATCATGTTCGTGCTTGAAGATGGAGATCGGAAGCACAAAGAAGAAAGGCCATATCATATCACACATTATGAATTGCATGTGATGTTAATCCTTTATGCATCTTGTATTGCTTAGTAGACGACGGTAGCATTATAAGATGATCCCTCATGCACATGAATTTCAAATCATAAAGTGTTCGCCCTTAGTTAGCACCGTTGCTAAAGCTTGTTGTTTCGAAGCACCACGTGATGATCGGGTGTGTTAGATTCTGCAAGTGTATACAACGTGAGCAAGCCAGATTTGCTCATGCAGAAACTAAGGTTTGATCTTGACGAGCCTAGCATGCACATGGTCTCGAACACGGATTACCGAAGGTAAAGCATGAATCATATAGTAGATATGATGAACATGATGATTGTTCGCCATTGAAACTATATCAACTCTCGTGATGATCGGTGTTGATGTAGTGGATTTGGTTCGTGTGATCACTAAAACAATGTGAGGGATGTTGTTTTGAGGGAGTTCACCTAGTTTAATTTCATTAATTAATTTGAACTCAATTTGTCATAAACTTAGTCTAAACTATTGCAAATATGTTGTAGATCAATGGCAGCCCCTACCATCAATTTTAATGCTCCTAGAGAAAGAAAAGTTGAAAACAATGGAAGCAACTTCGCGGATTGGTTCCGCAATTTGAGGATTGTCCTCACGGTGGTAATTTGACCTATGTGTGGATGCACCATTGGTGACCCACCGACCAATGCTTCCGATGAAGTAAAGAATGTTTACCTCGCTCGGAAGAATCGGTACTCCATAGTTCAGTGTGCTATCTTGTATGGTTTA
Source organism: Avena longiglumis (assembly GCA_030063025.1). Classification (NCBI taxonomy): domain Eukaryota; kingdom Viridiplantae; phylum Streptophyta; class Magnoliopsida; order Poales; family Poaceae; genus Avena; species Avena longiglumis. Next base: position 347,157,130 of record CP125978.1, on the reverse strand, counting down.
GAATCGAGCTTGAAAAGGTTTGAAGAGTCGACCCATATGATATTGTCGAGGATCTCAAATTGATTTTTGAGACTCATGCGCAATTGAAAGCTATGAGGCTTCAAAAGTTCTTTAACTGCAAGATGGAAGAGGGCAGCTCGTCATGAGCATGTGCTTAAGATGTCCGCACGCAAACAAACTTCAAAGCTTGGGTATAGTGATTCCTAATGCTTTGGGATTTACCGTCCTCCGATCACGCCACCAAGTTACAGAACTTTGTAATGAACTACAACATGCGTAACATGAACAAAGAGTTGCGAACTGCTTGCTATGTTAAAGTCTGCAGTGGAGATCAAGAAAGAGCACCAAGTGTTGATGGTCAATAAGACCACCAAACTCAAGAAAGGCAAGTCTAAGCAAAAGGGACACTTCAAGAAGGGTGGTAAGAAAGTTACCACGCCGAAGAAGAAACCAAGGCTGGACCAAAGCCTGAATCGAGTGCTTTTACCGCAAGGGAGAAGGTCATCGAAGCGGAATTGCCCAAAGTACTTGGCGGATCAAGAACGGCAACATCAAGAAGAAAGGTATATCCGATATACATGTTATTGATGTGTATCTCACTAGTACTGTAGTAGTGCTCGGTATTTGATCTTGGTTCGGTTGCTCATATTTGTAACTCAAACAAAAGTCTTTGAGAATAAACGGAAGCTAGCGAAGAACGAGGTGACGCGCTGGGAAACGGATCAAAGGTTGATGTGATCGCGTCGGCACGCTACCTCTTCATCTACCATCGGATTAGTTTTATACTTAAATAATTGTTATTTGGTGCCCTGCTAAGCATGAACATTATATCGGGATCTTGTTTATTGCAGACGGTTACTTGTTTAAGTCCGAGAATAATGGTTGTTCGATTTATATGAGTAATATGTTTTACGCACATGCACCTTTGATAGATGGTCTATTCTTATTGAATCTCGATAGTGGAAATACACATATCAACAATATTGAGGCTAAACGCTTGAAATCAGCGATAATTCGACCTATATGTGGCAATCGCTGCCTTGGTCACATTGGAGTGAAGCGTATGAAGAAACTCCATTCGATGGACTTCTTGAATCACTTGATTTTGAATCACTTGAAAGATGCGAAGCATGTCTGATGGGAAAAATGACTAAGACTCCATTTTCTGGTATGATGGAGCGAGCTACGGACTTATTGGAAATCATACATACCGATGTGTGTGGTCCAATGAGTGTAGCATCGCGCGGTGGTTATCGTTATGTTCTTACCTTCACGGATGACTTGAGTAGATATGGGTATATCTATTTCATGAAACATAAGTCCTAAACTTTCGAGAAGTTTAAGGAGTTTCAAAGTGAGGTAGAGAATCAACGTAACAAGAAGATTAAATTTCTACGTTCTGATCGTGGAGGTGAATATCTAAGTTACGAGTTTGGCGAGCATTTAAAGAAGTGCGGAATACTTTCACAATTGACACCGCCGGGAACACCACAGCGTAATGGTGTGTCCGAACATCGTAATCGAACTCTCTTAGATATGGTTCGTTCTATGATGTCACTTACAGATTTACCGCTATCATTTTGGGGTTATGCATTAGAAACAACAACATTCACTTTAAATAGGGCACCGTCTAAATCCGTTGAAACGACACCATATGAATTATGGTTTGGGACGAAACCTAAATTGTCGTTCCTTAAAGTTTGGGGATGCGAAGCCTATGTAAAGAAGTTACAGCCGGACAAGCTTGAACCCAAAGCGGAAAAATGCGTCTTCATAGGATACCCGAAGGAAACTATTGGGTATACCTTCTATCATAGATCCGAAGGCAAAATCTTCGTTGCCAAGAATGGATCTTTTCTAGAGAAGGAATTTCTCTCGAAAGAAGTGACTGGAAGGAAAGTAGAACTCGACGAGGTTGTCGAACCTTCTCTCGAATTGCAGTAGCGCAAGACCGAAGAAGTTCGTGGTGCTGCACCAATTAGAGAGGAAGCTAATGATGATGATCATGAAACTTCGGTTGAAGTTGCTACAGAGCCTCGGAGGTCAACGAGAACTCGTACCACCTCCATTGGTATGATTCCGTTATGAGTGTCATGTTGGTGGACAACACCGATGACCCCGAGACATATGAGGAAGCGATGATGAGCCCAGATTCCAATAAATGGCAAGAAGCCATGAACCGAGATTGGATCCATGTACGAAAACCAAGTATGGACTTTGGTGGACTTACCGGATGGCCGGAAGGTCACGAGAACAAATGGATTTTCAAGAAGAAAACAGATGCCGATGGTAATGTTATCGTTTATAAAGCTCGACTTGTCGCAAAAGGGTTTCGACAAATTCAAGGAGTTGACTATGAGACTTTCTCACCGATGGCGGCTAAAGTCTGAGGATTATGTTAGCAATCGCTGCATATTATGATTATGAGATATGGCGATGGATGTCAAAACAACATTCCTCAATGGAGATATTGATGAAGAGTTGTATATGATGCAACCCAAAGGTTTTGTCGATCCTAAAGATGCTAACAAGGTATGCAAACTTCAACGGTCCATCTATGGATTGAAGCAAGCATCCCGGTTGGAATCAACGCTTTGATAAGGTAATCAAAAGTTTTGGTTTTATACAAACTTATGGAGAAGCTTGTATTTACAAGAAAGTGAGTGGAGCTCAGAGCATTCTTAATACTATATGTGGATGACATATTGTTGATTGGGAATGATGTAGACCTTCTTAATAGTGTCAAGGAATATTTGAATAATAGTTTTTCAATGAAGGATCTTGGCGAAAAGCTTACATATTAGGCATAAAGATTTATAGAGATAGATCAAACGCCAAATATCATTGTCACAGAGGACATATTTGGACAAAGGGCTAAAGAAGTTTGGAATGGAAGAAAGCAAGAAAGGGGTCTTGCCCATGTTGCCCAATACGACCTTGATTAAAACTCAAAGTCCAACATTGGCAGAAGATAGAGAAAGGATGAGTAAGACTCCTATGCCTCACCCATAGGATCTCTAATGTATGCCATGCTATGTACTAGACCCGACATTGCATATGCCGTTAGTTTAACTAGCAGATATCAAAGTGATCCAGAGTGGATCATTGACAATGATCAAAAACATCCTTAAGTACTTGAGAAGAACTAAGGATATGGTTCTTTCTTATGGAGGTGATGAACAACTCGTTGTTAATGGTTACACCGATGCTAGTTGGAACACCGATCCGATGATTCTAAATCACAACTGGTAATGCGTATTTATTTTGAATGGTGCGGTTAGCTGGAGGAGTGCAAAGCAAAGCGTTGTGGCGAGATCTTCAACCGAATCGAATACATGGTCGCCGGAGGCTTCACAAGAAGCGATATGGATGAAAGAGTTCATTACAGCTGGGTGTGGTTCCAAGTGCTGGACCCAATGTCTATCTCGTGATAACATGGGCCATAGCCAATGCGCAAGAACCAAGGTCACACAAGAAGTCAAGCATATCAAGCTGTTTTCACGCTATTCGAGAACATATCCGGGATGGGGATATAAAGATTTGCAAAGTACACAGATCTGAATGTGGCGGATCCGTTGACTAAACCTCTCCCGAGGGCAAAACATGACCAACACCAAACCGCCATGGGTGTTCGGTATATTACCATGTAATCTAGATTAGATGACTCTAGTGCAAGTGGGAGACTGGAGATATGCCCTAGAGGCAATAATAAATATAGTTATTATTATATCTTTGTGTTTATGATAAATGTTTATATTCATGCTATAATAGTATTAACAAGGAAACATTAATACTTGTGTGAATTGTAAACTTAAATTGAAGTCCCTAGTATAGCCTCTATACTTCACTAGCTTGTTGGTTGATTAAATGATTGAGGTTTCCATATCATGAACATTGAGATGTTATCAACAACAAGATCATATCGTTAGGAGAATGATATGGTGGACATACTCCTATTGATAAGCGTAGCATAAAGATCAAGTCATTTCAATAGTTCAATTGCTATATGCTTTCTAATACATAGTAACCTAATTCCTTCGACCATGAGATCATGCATATCACCTTTACCGGATGGATGCTTTGATGACATCAAACACCACACCGTGAATCGGGTGGCTATAAAGGTGGCATTAAGTGTTCGGAAAGTATTGGTTGAAACACATGGATCAAGAGTGGGATTTGTCCATCCACATGACGGATAGATATACTCGGGCCCTCTCGGTGGAATGTCATCCAATTGGCTTGCAAGCATGTGACTTGGTCACAAGGGATCACATATCACGAACGAGAAAAGAGTACTTATCAACGAGGTTGAACTAGGTATGCGAGATACCGCGATCATAACCTCGGATAAGTAAACTATCGTGAGACAAAGGGAAATTGGTATCGTATGTAAGTGGTTCATTCGATCGCAAAGTAATCGAGAAATATGTGGAGCCATATGAATTTCCAGATTCCTCTAATGGTTATTGTTAGGAGAAGTGTCTCGATCATGTCCGCATAATTCACGAACCGTAGGGAGACACATAAGGATTCGACGTTGTTTTGAGTAGTTATGGTATTATGAGAAAGAGACCGAATGTTGTTGAGTCTCGGATGGGATCCGAGATATCACGAGGTGATCCGGAATGGTCCGGAGAATAAGATTCATATAAGGAAAGTCCCGCTTTGAGTTCGGGAATGATTCGTGTTTTCATCGGAATGTTCTAGAAGGTTCGGATTGTCCAAGACTCGGGAGGGTACATGAGTGTGTCATTGAATGATTGCATCATGTACTAAGTTTTCTTGTTCCAAAACATGAAAGTCAAATTGCCAGTTTGAAAGTCAAGCGGCTAAAACAGAAACTGTAAACAGAAACTGTGGAAACAAGCAAGAGGAGTTGGAACCAACTGGAGGAGGAGTTGGACTCCTCCGGGCGCCCAGCCCTAGGCGAGTTGGGGAGGGACTCCTCCCTCCCTGGCCAAGGCCCCTCCACCTATATAAGGAGGGCAGGCTCCTCCTAGAGACACACAAGTTTCCACCTCTAATCTCGTGTTTAGAGCCGTTTGGTTTAGAGCTTCTAATTGCTTTAGCCTGCGGTTTAGAGCCTTCTAATTGGTGTGTCTAAATCTCTAGACCACTAATAGCCCTCTCTCATAATCCACCATACTCGCCCGGCTTAAGGCGAAGCCTGAGATCTCCCTCTACTTCCTGCAGACCACTGCCATTGTCCGGAATCGCGAGGAGAGTGCTACAACCTCACGCCTTTGGAACAAGGAGAGGAAGGTCTTCACGAGTACGAACGTGTGACCGATCATGGGCACCGCCGAACGCAGCCTCGAAGGATCGTCCACACGATCTTGAGATCGGAAAGAGTACGACTACATCACCCACGAGAATCCGCTCTCGTTAAACACTTTGGAATCTTCGAGGGTAAGTTATTCCATCGACTCGTTGCTACAATCTAGTAGATAGATCTTGGCTTGTTTGTTTGTATGCGATAGAAAATTTTTGTTTTCCATGCTACGAACCCCTACACCAGTTTGACTTTTCAAACTTCCCGTTTGACTTTCAATTTAGAGCTTTAATTCTCTCTTGCAAATGCCCAAACCAAGTGACCTAAGATATGATCCAATCATTCCACTTATCCATGACACATTCATGGTCCATTCCCTTTCCGGACCGGTGAACCTTCTAGACCCTTCTAGAACCTCTCCGATGAAAACATCGGAATCTTTCCCGAACTTTGGAATCAGACTTTCCTTATATGAGACCATTCCGGATCTCCTCGTGATATCCCGGATCCCATCCGAGACTCCGAACAACATTTGGTATCCCTACTAACATTCCATATTTACTAAACAACATCGAATCCTTAAGTGTGTCTCCCTACGGTTCGTGAATTATGCGGACATGACCGAGACACTTCTCCGATCAATAACCAATAGAGGAATATGGAAATTCATATGACTCCCACATATTTCTACTGATTTATGATCGAATGAACCACTTACATACGATACCAATTTCCCTTTGTCTTGCGATAGTTTACTTATCCGAGGTTTTGATCGGGTATCATTGCATACCTAGTTCAACCTCGTTACCGATAAGTACTCTTTTCTCATTCCTGATATGTGATCCCTTGTGAGCCACATATTCTTGCAAGCCAATTGGATGACATTCCACCGAGAGGCCAGAGTATATCTATCCATCATATGGATGGACAAATCCCACTCTTGATCCATGTGCCTCAACAGCACATGCAACTGAAC